>VSMD01054758.1:0-142025 GCA_008750895.1 Mirza zaza
ATACCAGTTTGCTGATGAGTATATGTGGTGCTTGTTTTTCCATTCTTGGGATACTTCACTTAGTAGTATGGGTTCCAGCTCTAACCAGGAAAATATAAGATGTGCTATATCACCGTTGTTTCTTAGAGCTGAATAGTACTTCATGGTATACATATACCACATTTTATTAATCCATTCTTGGATTGATGGGCACTTGGGCTGCTTCCACAGCCTTGCAATTATGAATCCTGCTGCTATAAACATTTCAGTGCAGGTGTCTTTCTTGTAGAGTGTCATTGGATCTTTTGGGTACATGCCCAGTAATGGGGTTGCTGGATCAAATGGTAGATTCACTTGTATCGCTTTAAGGTATCTCCATATTGCTTTCCACAGAGGTTGAACTAGTTTTCAGTCCCACCAGCAGTGTAGGAGTGTTCCTCTCTCTCCGCATCCATCCCAGCATTTATTGTTTGGAGACTTTTTGATAAAGGCCATTCTCACTGGAGTTAAGTGATATCTCATTGTGGTTTTGATTTGCATTTCCCTGATGATTAGAGATGTTGAGCATTTTTTCATATGTTTGTTGGCCATTCTTCTGTCTTCTTTAGAAAAGTTTTTGTTCAAGTCCTTTGCCCACTTTTCAATAGGGTTATTTGATTTTTTCTTGCTGATTTTCGTGAGTTCTAAGTATATTCTAGTTATCAGCCCCTTATCGGATGCGTAGGATGCAAAAATTTTCTCCCATTCTGTAGGTTGTCCCTTTACTTTCATGACTGTTTCTTTGGCTGTGCAGAAACTTTTTAGTTTGATCATGTCCCATTTATTTATTTTTGTTGCTGCTGTGATTGCCTTTGGGGACTTCTTCATAAACTCTTTGTCTAGGCCGATGTCTAGGAGAGTGTTTCCAACATTTTCCTCTAGAATTCTAATAGTTTCATACCTTAGGTTTAAGTCTGTTATCCAGCGTGAGTTGATTTTTGTGAGAGGTGAAAGGTGTGGGTCCTGCTTCAGCCTTCTACAAGTGGCTATGCAGTTTTCCCAACACCATTTATTGAAAAGGGATTCTTTTCCCCAGCGTATGTTATTGTCTGCTTTGTCAAAGATTAGATGGCTATATGAGGATGGTTTTATATCAGGATTCTATAGATTCAATGCAATACCTATTAAAATCCCACCAGCATTCTTCACAGATATAGAAAAAATAATTTTACGCTTCGTATGGAACCAAAGAAGACCTCGAATATCAAGAGCAATTCTAGGCAACAAAAACAAAATGGGAGGTATTAATATGCCAGATATCAAACTATACTACAAAGCTGTAGTAATTAAAACAATCTGGTATTGGCACAAAAATAGGAATATTGACCAGTGGAAAAGATCTGAGAATCTTTGCTGTTATTAGATGGAAAAAATAATGAAGTTGGTGTATCAGCTTGCTAATTACTAAGGAGTCCAAAGAAAAGGGATTAGAAAGCTTACAAGATGTGAACTGCCTTTCTTTAAGGCAAAACTTCTGAGGCAGAGTTAGGTACCTTATACTAGTTTTCTATCCTGTATAATAAATAACCACAAACTTAGCACCTCAAGAAGGGCACACATGTATTGTCTCACAGTTTCTCTAAGTCAGAAACCTGGGCACTGTTTAGCTGGGTGTTCTGCAAAGCTGCAATCAAGGTGTCTTGAGGGGTGGATTTTTATATGAAGGATTAACTGTGGATGGCTTTGCTTCCAAAATTACTTAGGTTGTCAACAAAATAACGTATTTTATAACAGTAGAATTCATGTAATCTTGTTTCTTAAGAGCAAGCAATGGAGGAAAACATTATAGAAAGTTAGCCAGCAAGAGTCTTTTATAATATATCATAATCATGAGAGTGAAATTACATCATCTTTGCCATCTTGCAGCATGGCAATATGCATTGGTTAGAAGTAAGCCATTGGCGGGGCATGGTGGCTCACGCCTGTAATCCTAGCACTCTGGGAGGCTGAGGCGGGCAGATCGCTTGAGGTCAGGAGTTCAAAACCAGCCTGAGTGAGACCCCGTCTCTACCAAAAATAGAAATAAATTAATTAACCAACTAAAAATATATATACAAAAAATTAGCCGGGCATGGTGGCACATGCTTGTAGTCCCAGCTACTCAGGAGGCTGAGGCAGCAGGATTGCTTGAGCCCAGGAGATTGAGGTTGCTGTGAGCTAGGCTGACGCCACGGCACTCATTCTAGCCTGGGCGACAAAGTGAGACTCTGTCTCAAAAAAAAAAAAAAAAAAGTAAGCCATGGCCCTGCCCACACTCATGGAGAAGAGATTATACAAGGCTGTAAACACCAAGAGTTGAAGATCAAAGGTATTATCTTAAATTCTAACTGCTAGACGTCTTGGAAAAAAGATATCTTCCTGGGAGCTAGGTGGTGAAAGTTAAAAAACAAAACAATAAAAGGCTCCTGAAACTTAAATATGCTGAATATAACATTTACAGAATATCAGAAAAGAAAGAAATGCATTATTTTCCTTAAAAAATACTGCCATTTATGGAAAGTTCTCTTGAAATAAGCCTAATCACCATCAGCCTAAATCAGCCCCGGTCTTATAGATTCACCTGCTATAGCACGTCCAGGTAAACGCAAACATAATTCTAACTTCAAAAATAATTTGAATCCAGTCCCCACAAAAATATACTATAAGAAGACATAAAGCAATTCAGTAGTTGAAAACAATGTGCCTGACACAAAATTGTCTAATAGGAAATATTAGACGAATATGATTAAATGGTATATAATCTTCGCTTGCTTTATTTTCTAAAGCGAAACAAACAATACCTAAGGAGTTCTTTAGGTAATCAATTTTATGAGTATTACGTTCATATTATACTCTCTCAATTTTTATTGTATCTAAATGATGTGCCTATCTACTACCCATATTTTGCCTAAAATAGGTGCTCAATATGATTTTATTAACAAATAAAACATTTGAATAGTGCATTTCATATCCTTGTGGCCCTTTCCTCTTGCTATTTTCTGCTTCTTCACGTTTTTGTGTTATAGGATCTTGTTATCTTGGCAAATAATTATCTCAGATTAAAAACTTATTGACAATATGAACTCCAAGATAATTCTAAGACTATTATTTCCTCATTATTGTTGTTTGCATTGTACACCTCTCTGATGTTTAATCATAAAAAAATCATTTGCAAATGATACATAATTAAAATTATGGAATTTAACTTCACAATTCAGTCACCACTACCATCTCTCTCCAGAGACATTTTAATTCTGTTTTCCTACAAGAATCTCTTGTGAATATCTTGAAGGAGGGGGGAAAAAAGCAGATTACTATCAGTCTGTTTCTTTTGGAGAGCATATTTTTAAAAACAAGCTTTCTTGCTGGGAGGTAAAGACCGAATAAAAAAAATGACAACACATATTTCTTTCACAAGAGTTATTGAGACACAAGTAAAATAAAATATTGGTAGGTTTTCCTAGCATCCAGAGTATAAGTATAGTAAGACTTCATTATCTTAATGAAAATTTGGGAGGAAATGACATACTAAATGTCCAGCCTTGTCTTGTACAACTTTGGATAGTCCTCATACACTTCCAACCATTTTCATTCATATGCCTTGCAGCTCATGTCTTTTCCATAGCTGTTATTTCTTTATTTTCACTCATAATTTGGGCCCTCTCCTTCGTATGAACTAAGAGCTTCACTTAATTAATTAGGAAAATATACAACTGTATCTTCTCTATTCACCTATTCCACTGTAAGTATTTCCCAGATTCTGATGAAGATCCCAGATTTTCTTTCTTTCTTTCTTTCTCTCTTTCTTTCCTTTTCTTCCTTCTTCCCTCTCTCCCCTTACTCTCTCTCCTCTCCTTCACCCTCCTCCTCCCCTCTCCTCTCCTCTCCTGTCTCTCTCTCTCTCTCTTATCCACATTCCAGGAAACCTTGATCTCTGGTCTGAATTCCTGCACTGTAAACAAATGCAAACCACCCATTTTGCTGCTGCCCTTTTCCACTTCCACAGCCTCTAGCTTTATTCCTAAACAATAAATTAGTACCAGTGACAATGTTACTCAATGAAAAATTTTGTAATACTACCTAAGCTTCAGACTCATCCCACTGATTAGGACACCCAGATTTGTCAGTGTGTCACCAACTCTTTCTTTGATCACCAGTTGCAGGACCTCTTGGATACTCTGCTAGAGTCTGGCTGTGGCACCTTCTAACAGCAACTGGGATGATATCACCTTCCTGTCAGGGCCTCTCCTATTTCAGGAATAAAAAACAGAATTTTCTATTGGATTCAGTCCCACAATAGGTTCCATTTTACTGTATATAACCAGGATCCTCTCGCCAAATTTTGCCTACTCACTAAATAAATGTGTTGATATGTTAAGAAAATCAAGGCAGAAATAGGTTGGGAAGACTATGAAACGTTCCAAAAGTAAAACATGAAATATTGACACTCACTAAAGTAAAGCAATTCAGCATTTGGGCTTGAGCAGTCAAACTAGTACCTGACACGGGATTATATAATTGTAAGTATGTTTCCATTTTTTGCCTCATTTATTTTTTCCATTTTGTAACCAATTTATAACCTAGATCCTTTAACTTTGGCTGTTATGATATCTTTTATAAAATGATGAATTATTTAATTCAAAGAGTAAAAATTTTGACAAGTTTGTAAAACTTTTAAAAATTGTTTCTTTCCTTAGGATTATATAAATGTTAGTTTTGATGGTTCTCATTCATTTGTTAAGTTATCAATTCTCTATATAGACAAGACTAACATTAAATATCTTTAAAAATTGTGAAAAACAACTCTAAAAATGTGTCAAAATACATTATTTTCATAAAATCAGAAGATGTGGTCATTGCTATCGTATCTTAATAAAAAATAAAAGAATATTTTACATTTTAAAGTTTTTGCCTAGATTTCACACATATAAGGTCATTTTTTTAAAAAGTAAAACACATTTGGTAAGTATATTTTTATTATACAGGTGCATCTACTAGATCTATCAAATACCTCACTTTATATTAAATGACTAGTGAGCTGTAAGACAAATACCAGATTTTTTTATTTGTGCATGGTTAACATATATTTTCCGAATTCAGTACAACTTGGGTCTAGTTTGTTTTATTATAGGCCTTATATGTTTCTTTTTTTTATTATTTTATTTTTATTTTAGTGTATTATGGGGGTACAATGTTAAGGTTACATATATTGCCCATGCCCCCCTCTCCCTTCAAGTAAGAGCTTCAAGCATGTCCATCCCCCAAACATTGCACATCTTACCCGTTGTGGTTGTGTATACCCATCCCCTCCTCCCACCTCCACCCTCCCAACACCCGATAAATGTTACTCCTATATGTCCACTTAGGTGTTGATCCGTTAATACCAATTTGCTGGTGAGTACATGTGGTGCTTGTTTTTCCATTCTTGAGATACTTCACTTAGTAGAATGGGTTCCAACTCTATCCGGGAATATACAAGAGGTGCTATATCACCATTGTTTCTTAAAGCTGAGTAGTACTCCATGGTATACATATACCACATTTTATTAATCCACTCATAAATTGATGGGCACTTGGGTTGTTTCCACAGCTTTGCAATTGTGAATTGTGCTGCTATAAACATTCGAGTGCACGTGTCTTTTTCATAAAGTGACTTTTGATCTTTTGGGTAGATTCCCAGTAGTGGAATTGCTGGATCAAATGGTAGATCTACTTTATAGGCCTTATATGTTTCTTAATCCAGTAGATGTGATAAAATGTAACCCTGTACTCGCTAAATCATTGTTTTTCATTTTCTATTATAGATCTGGCACAAGTCAACAATAAAAATGAAAAATCACACATTTCAGAACCAGTTCATTCTTTTGGGATTAACAGATGACCCAAAGCTAAATGTTTTGATTTTTATATTTCTATTTTTCACATATATACTGAGTATAACTGGAAACCTGACAATTATCACCCTCACTCTGATAGATTCACACCTAAAAATGCCCATGTATTTCTTCCTTAGGAATTTCTCTTTTCTAGAAATCTCATTCACAACAGTTTGTATTCCTAGATTTCTGGTCAGTATTGTAACAGGGGAAAAGACCATTTCCTATAATTCTTGCATGGCCCAGGTATTTTTCTTCATACTCCTTGGCTCAACAGAATTTTTTCTTTTGACTGCTATGTCCTATGATCGTTATGTAGCTATCTGTAAGCCATTGCATTACACAACAATAATGAATAGCAGAGTCTGCATTCAGCTTGTAATTAGTTCTTGGCTAGCTGGATTTCTCATTATCTTTCCCCCTGTGATCATGGGGCTTCAACTGGATTTCTGTGACTCCAATGTCATTGACCACTTTACCTGTGACTCTTCTCCTATGCTACTGATCTCCTGCACAGACACAACACTCCTGGAGCTCATGGGATTTGTCTTGGCAGTATTCACTCTCATGGTAACCTTAACATTAGTGATTCTCTCCTATGTATTTATCCTGAAGACAATTCTGAGAATTCCCTCTGCTGAGCAAAGAAAAAAGGCCTTTTCCACTTGTTCTTCACACATGATTGTTGTCTCCATTTCTTATGGAAGCTGCATTTTCATGTATGTCAAAACTTCAGCAAAAGAAGGAGTAGCTTTGACCAAGGGTATAGCAGTGCTCAATACTTCTGTTGCTCCAATGCTAAATCCTTTTATTTACTCCCTAAGGAACCAGCAGGTAAAACAATCCTTTAAGAACTTGGTCAAAAAAATGCTTCTCAAATAAATTTTAATAATAAAGAAATTTAGATCCTGAATTTTAAATAGAAACTCAACTGTAACGCTATACTAACATTGTTCTATTTCTCCATCCAGTATTAAAATGCAACTTCTTTTTTTCCTTCAGGTTTTCTTCTTCATTTATTCCATTTTGGACTATTTAGCTCAATTATCTTTTTATATTAACATGACCTGAAAATATTCTCAGTACAAATGACTTGATGTTACATACATGACAATGACATTTAACAAGAATGTCAGAATTTGGTTTTAAACAATCATTGAAAGACTTTCTCTTTGGGCACCAAGCAAAAAACTAAATAAAAATTCTCATCAAACAATTCTGAAAAGTTATTTATCCCAGTGCATAATCACAGTTATGCTAAAATAAACTCAAAGATAAGATAAGCCACTAAGATAAGCTCTGCTGAGGTAAAATCCCTTACCCCTAGTATGTTTCTATTTCTCCTTGTATTTCCTTTGGTTTTGGCATTATAAATGTTGACTTATATTATTTTGTGTTATATATCTTCATTATTAATTTCATCCATTAATATTATAATATATCTTGCTTAATGCTTTTTGATCCAAATTCTACAATCACCGCAAGTCTGGTTGTGATATATCTGTCAGCCCCAATATTCTCACCACAAGGTATCCTTAATGAACTAAACTGATAGTTTTGCCATAAATCATTCCTTTTAGTTAATTTGCTGATGCTGAGCCCAGAGCTCATATGAGGCTCCCTTGGAAAGAAGCTGGCTTATCTTTGGTTTCCCAAAATCCAATTTTCTCTCTTTTGATATTTCCATCAATTTAAAGCCCTATGAATTCTATTTCCTAGGTAGCTCTCAAAATTTCTGGTACACTGATGATACCCTAAATTGTTTTCTAGTGGTTGTATAGTTTCACTCTTTTATATAAAATAAGTATTTTTGTGGGTGTTGAAAGCTGTGGGATTAAGCATATTTACATTGTCCACCCCTTGACATAAGTCTTTCCTGTAATATGTTCTTAATTATAGCTATACACTTATAAAAATAAAACTTTGTTTAGTATTCATCCTATTTGCTTCTTTCCTGTCTTCCTCCAGTGCACAAACACATGAAATCATTTAATTTACTATCAGAATACGTTTCCTTAATATTAGAACTACCAGTTCTTGGGTTCTCTTTTCTTCCAATTTAAAAAATGAGTTCTCCCAACAGGTGTTTATAGAAACAAGGTTAAACACAATCAACAACAGGCGAAAACTAACACATTCAATCTGAGACTATGAATGCCTAAATGTCTAAAAAAAACCATATAATATTTTCATCTGTACATATTACTAAAAAGATTTACAATATCTGCTTGTAGAAAGTGCTTTGTTACATTGATAATGATTTCAGTTAGAATTGGGAAGGATATTAGACACTCTTAGACATCATAGAGCTGAATGTCCCAGCTATTCAAGAATTATGCTTTTGTTTCTCTCTTTGCATTACGAAACTTTTCATTTTTCCAGTAGTTGCTTTGGAGACTCTCTGTAAATCTGAGTTTGCTTTGCATCTATTGATGGAGATATGACTCAAGCAATGTGTTACTCAATAAAGTCCAAATCCTTCAATGCCTAAGGGCAAAAAGAAATGATATGCTGCTAAATGTTTAACAACCCATCATCCAAAAAAAAAAAAACCAAAGTCACAGACATTATAAACTTTAATGTAAATTTCATATACCCAATAGGTTATCATAGAATATTTTTGTTGATATTTCCCAAACTATGTCCATAAGCAACCTATTTTTGTAATTCATACACAGTTTGACAAATAAAATTGTATTTCAATCTATTAACTCTTTTCCCTATAAATTTATCATTATTAAATCTGATAATCAATGAGTTTTGAATAGTTATTATTAATTAATTTTAAGTATAATTTTTTTAATTATAAGTTTTTATAATTTAAATCATGGCTTTTTAAAAAATAATTGCCTGCTAAGATTTCTAAAGACCTAATACTGTTGGCACTACCCTGTGTACTCAAAATTCTAAACAAAAAAGTACTACATTAGATGATTGGCTAAAATTTTATTCACCCTATTCCTCAATTTATTTTTTCTGCATACACTATAAATCAATTTCCCACGTGTCTTTCTTAAATAATATATTCTCCTAAATGTACACTTTTAAATAGTATTTTGACCTGCAGATAACTTCACATAAGTAATATTATAACAAACTTTGCATTAAAACATAAGCATATTTATGATATTTACTCAAGTTCTCAGCTTTGATCATTGACAATTTAATATGATATACTTTGAACTTAAAACTACTACACTTTAATAGCATCTTTCTTCATATGCACTCCATATTACTTAATTATGTACCTTTAATAATTTTGCTACAGCTTTATTTTAAAACTTTATGTCTTCTAAAGAAACATTAAATACTTGAAAATCTTTATTCAAGAAGTGTCTAGCATATAATGACCATTAAATCATCCCAATTTTCATTTAATTTGGACTACTTATATGTTTTGTGGAGATCCTGGATTAAATAGCAACTAAATATGTCTCAAAATAACTAGTGTAAAGGGGATATATAGATATCTTTTTATATCAAAGCAGAGAATAATAAGCTGATGTGTGTGGAAAAATTATTTGCATAGGATATGAGGAAGGGATTCTGAGATTTCACAAATAATGTAGCCTTCTAACACTGTTCCGGAATATGTAAAAACTATGCAAACAGCTATTTTTATCGTGACTATATTCTAGAACCTAAGGGTGAGTTCAACATATAATAAATGTCTAAAAATAATTATCTAATGAATAGAAGGTAATGATTTTATGATCAGACTTTCTATATTTTCAGTCAGTAGAAAATGTAAAACCCTAAAGACAATCCTGACATCTTATCTGGCCCAGGTCTAGAACATCATAATGAATTTTTAACATTTTCCTTAATTGTAAAAAAAAAATTAATTGTAACTCTCGTTAATTGTAACTCTCCCCTCAAACATTCACTTGCCCTATTTCTCTGTAAGACTATTATTTTGTATAAGACTCTTATTTTCACAAGACTAATCAATTGTCATTTGTTAGTATAGTTTGAAATCTGGTAAAATGATGCCTCTTGATTTGTTCTTTTAGCTTAAGGTTGCTTTGGATTTGGGGGGTCTTTTCTGGTTCCATATGAAGCACAGAATTATTGTGTCTAGATCTGCAAAAAAAATGCATTGGTATTTTAATGGGGATTTCATTGAATCTGTAGATCACTTTGGATGGTATAGACATTTTAACAATGTTGATACTGCCAATCCATAAGCATGATGTGTTTTTCCATTTGTTTACATCCTCCACAATTTCCTCCCTCAGTGTTTCATAGTTCTCCCTGTAGAGGTCTTTCCCCTCCTTGGTTAAATATATTCCTAGGTATTTTCTTTGTTGTTATTGTGAAAGGTATTGAGTCTTTGACTTGGCTGTCAGCTTGATTGTTATTGGTGTATAGACATGCTACTAGTTTGTGTACATTGATTTTTTTAACTGAAAAAACTGAAATATTCTATTTTAGAATGAAATTTTGCTGAAACTGAAAACTTTGCTGAATTTATCAATTCCAGGATTCTCTTGGCAGAACCTTTGGAGTTTTCTAGATATAAGATCATATTTTCAGCAAAGAGCAACAATTTGACTTCTTGCCCCATTTGTATACCCTTGATTTCCTTCTCTTGTCTGATTGCTCTGGCTAGGACTTCCAGCACTATGTTGAATAGAAGTGGTGATAGTGGGCAACCTTGTTTGGTTTTAGTTCTAAGTGGGAATGTTTTCAATTTTTCCTTGTTCAGTATGGTGTTGGGTGTCAGTTTGTCCTATATGGCTTTTATCATTTTGAGGTATGTTCCATCTATGCCTATTCTGTTAAGAGTTCTTATCATAAAAGGGTGCTGAATTTTGTCAAATGCTTTTTCTGCCTCCATTGAAAGAATCATATGATCTTTGTTTTTGCTTTTATTTATGTGGTTAATCACATTTGCATATTCTGAACCATCCTTGCATTTCTGGGATGAAGCCCACTTGATCATGGTGAATTATTTTTTTCATGTGCAGCTGAATTCAGTTTGATGGAATTTTATTGAGAATTCTATGCTTCATATGGAACCAGAAAAGACCCCCAAAATCCAAAGTAACCTTAAACTAAAAGAACAAATCAAGAGGCATCATTTTACCAGACTTCAAACTATACCACAAGGCTATAGTAACCAAAATATCATGCGACTGGCATAAGAACAGAGACAAAAAAAAACACAACAATTTATTGTATCTTTCACAGTAAATTCCAACACTGCCCCCCATTCAAGAAAATGACTTTTGGAAGCATTTGAGAACTATAAAAATGAGTTTGGACCTAGTACCCATAGTTAATGAGTCCCTAAAAGACAATGTGTCATAAGGGATATCTGTCTGTAGTTTTCTTTTTTGTTGTGTCCTTTCTTGGCTTTGGTATCAAGGTGATGTTGGCTTCATAGAAGAGTTGGAGAGGATTCCTTCCTTCTCTATGTTATTAAATAATTTCTGCAGTACAGGTACCAGTGTTATTTGTAGGTCTGGTGAAATGCCGATGTGAAACCATCTGATCTGGGACTTTTTTTGGTTGGGAGATTTTTAATTGCTGTTTCAATTTTGCTACTTGACATTGGTCTGTTCACAAGTTCTATCTCTTCCTGATTGAGCCTAGGGACATTGTGTATTTCTCAGAAGTCATCTATTTCAACATTTTCAAGTTTACATGCATAGAGATTTTTATAGTATTCAGAGATGTTGGGAAATAGGCTAAGAGATGTGAAAAGATTTCAGGAGTTTTGCAGGACTTTGCCTTGAAAGAATATGTGGACATGTTAGTTCACAGAATATAAGATGCTTAAAACAACGGAGGCATTGTCAGAGGACATTTGCAAAGCAACGTTTCTTTTCTGAAGGGAAAAATTCAAGGACATAATAATCCTAAACATTTATGCACCTAACACAGGTGCACCTGGATTCATAAAGCAAATCATACTTGATCTAAACAAAATGATAAACAGCAGCACCATAATATCTGGGGACTTCAACACCCCACTGATAGAATGGGATAGATCCCCCAAACAGAAAAAAAGCAGAGAAATGATGGACTTAAACAGAATGCTAGAACAAATGAACCTAACAGACATTTACAGAATATTCTACCCCAAAACCACTGAATATGCATTTGTTAAGGTTATTCATGCAGAATAAGAACACTGCAAGTGTATTTGAAATCATATTATGAGTTGACATTCACTCTTTTTATCTACAGACCTATTAGAATTCAGAGCTTAGCCATGCCAAATAAGACATCAATTAGAGAATTCATTCTTCTGGGCCTGACCGATGATCCAGAGTTACAAGTTGTGGTATTCTCCTTTATGTTGATCACATACTTACTGAGTGTAAGTGGAAACGTGACCATCATTATGTTAACACTGTCAAATGTTCATTTGAAAACTCCCATGTACTTCTTCCTTAGGAATTTCTCTTTCTTAGAAATTTCATTTACAACAGTCTGCGTTCCTAGATTTCTGATCAGCATTCCTACAGGAGACACAACCATTTGCTATAATGCTTGCATGGCACAAGTATTTTTTTAATCCTCCTGGGATCAACAGAATCTTTTCTTCTGGCTGCCATGTTCTATGATCATTACGTGGCTATCTGAAAACCTCTACATTATACAACAGCCATGAGTAACAAAGTCTACAACCAGCTTGTTATCAGCTCCTGGCTGCTGGTTTTCTCATTATTTTTCCCCCAGTGATTATGGGCCTCCAGCTGGACTTCTGTGACTCCAACATTACTGACCATTTCACTTGTGACTCTTCTCCTATGCTGCTAATTGCTTGCACAGAAACAGAGTTTCTAGAGCTTATGGCATTTTTCTTAGCAGTATTCATACTCATGGTAACTTTGGCTTTGGTGATTCTCTCCTACACACTCATCCTTAGAACAATTCTGAAGATCCCGTCTGCCCAACAACAGAAAAAAGCCTTTTCCACCTGTTTCTCCCATGATTGTGGTTTGCATTTCTTATGAGAGTTGCATTTTTATGTATGTAAAAACATCTGCAAAAGAAGGTGTGGCTCTGAGCAAAGGTGTAACAGTACTTAATACCTCTGTTGCTCCCATGCTGAATCCCTTTACTTACACATTAAGAAACCAGCAGGTAAAACAGGCCCTTAAGGAATGCACCAAAAATATGTTATCATCAAACATGCACTAGTGATAGTGAAATCTGTAGCTGAAACCACAAACAACCCTCATATAAATACAAATCATTACTCTATGTGATAGATATACACAAAAGAATGAACCATATAAAGGTTTACATCCTTATAAAGCTTACCTCTAATAATAAGATAGCACATTAAGCAGTCACATAATAGTAAATTACTTAGTGTTTTAATAACTTATAAATGCTATTTTTAAAAAAGGAAATACAGTATAGAAAGGCCAGTGATGGGTAGAATTCAAATTAAATAGCCTGCTCAAAAACTTCACAGTAATTAAAAAAGTTATTTTTTTCATTATTCACATGTATTAATATTTTCCTGTATTCTTAATTGTTTCCTATTTTTCTGTAATTTTCCCATTTTATGTTCATCTATTTCAAACATCAAATATATTGAGACTCTGAGGTATAACAGTCAAATAAGTGCAGATAGCCTATTCAAATTCTACCTGAAAATAAATGATTCTAAAGAAAATTCACAGCAACCTATAGTTAATGAAAAAGATGGCATCTAATTTCAAAGTTTAGAAGACTGTGCTTTGTGATTTTTTGAAGAAAGGACTCTGTTTCTCCCTTACTCTTCTTCCCTTAGTTTATTGAATCAGATATTCAGAATCTGTACAGGGGAAAAGTAGCTGAGAAACAAAGTTATTCTGTGAAAATGGACTATTTCAAGCTCTCCAGGTTCCTTTTTTGCCATCTTTGCTCCATCAGAAATATTTATCTACATCTTTTAAGATTATACATTTCCTGCTAAACAGAAAAATGAAGTATGAGAGACTGGAGCTATTGGGGAAGGAGATCGCCTCCAATGAAGTGCTACATCGTGTTACTAGAATTGACTGCTTTTACACTAAATGCAGTGGCTTTATATTTGATGACGTCATATTATCATAAAATTACACCATCAAATAGACAGAGGTGGGAGATCATAAAAATCCATTCCATGGAAAGGATTGTCGAAAATGGCAGAGTAGAGGTAACTCTCCAGACTTCTGCTCCCAGAGATGGAGACATAGATCTTGGTCTCCTGCATGCGAGTGGATCTCCCCGCTACAAGAACAGCGTTAAGAATCCGCAGAGGTACAGCGCGGGACTCCCCTAGAAAGATACAAAGTGACAGGGAAATAAGATCTCGTTCTCTGGAGAGTGCAGAGCAAACAATAGGGCACGAGGGAGGGCGCCAGCCCATCGGGCCAGGTGGTGAAGTGGGATCAGACCCACAGGAGAACTCCTTGCTTCCCCATTGACCTCCACACCCACCCAGCCAGAGACCTGTCTGAAACTGGTGCAAAATCACAGCAGGAGAAGACAGTGCTGGAGGGTGCAGTTGATGGTGAGAGGCTGTGGTGTGGTCTCCCCTGAGCCCCATGCTGGGACAGCCCAAAGACAGAGAGAAACTGATCGGGGCAGACAGGGAGGCGGTTAGAGATCTCACCTCTGATAACCTGCAGACTAAGAGAGGGCTCTAAGCTGGAACTGCCCCAGGCAAATAAAACCTCACAGGGCAGGTCAGTAAAAGCGAGGGCTCTGACTGAACTGGAGGGCGGGCAGGCAGCAGCGTGGAGGAACCTGCAGGGATGTCCTATTGAACCAGGCCCACAACCTGGCACCGGCTGCATCCTATTCAGTCGCCCCCAGTACTGGTGCCCTACAAGTGGGCTACCGATCGCCATTGAGGGGGTCCACAGCCCAGCAGGCAGCGGCAAAGCCCCCCACCCCCACCCAGAGTAGAGTCTCTCCTGGCAAATCCCACCCCTACACAATCTGTGATCAGCTCGTCAGGCCTGGCTCCATCAAGGATCTACTGAGAAGCCTAGCAGCCAAGGGGAGTCACAGCCACTGGGGTGCTGCAGTGCAGGGCAAACTGAGGATATACCACCTCCCCTCAGCCCACATCTCTCTTGCCCAAAGTGGTAGGCTCCACCCCTGGAGGCGGGGCAAGACAAGAAGACCCACTTTCCCAAAAGCTACCCCTGTCAGGGGAACCTTCCAAGTGTGGGGGAAGAGCTCCCCCCAGTGCTTGATCAAGAAACAACAAAAAGTAGTTGACTGAGCTCTAGCAATTGACCCAGGATGGGAAGGACCCAATGCAACTCTAAAAATCAAGCCAAAAATACTCCCCCCAGGAAATACACCAGCTCTCAAGAAATGGAGCCTGAACAAACCCAAAACACTAAAATGACAGAAGAAGAATTCCAAAATTGGATTATTAAAAAGCTCAATTAAATGCAAGAAAAAATAGATAATCAACACAAAGAAACCACAAAGAAGATACAAGAATTTGAAGAAAGATTCACTAAGGAGATCGACATCTTGAAGAAGAATCAATCAGACATCCTCGACATGAAGAATTTACTCAGGGAAATTCAAAACACAGTGGAAAGCCTCAAAAATAGGGTAGACCAAACAGAAGAAAGAATCTCAGAGCTGGAAGACAACTCATTCAAATCAAATAAGTTAATCACAGAGCTAGAGGAGAAAAATAAGAGACAGGAGCAAAGCTTACAATAATTGTGGAATTATACGAAGAAAAATAACCTGCGGGTCCACTGGATTCCTGAGAAGGAGGAAGAAAAAAATCCAAGGGTTAGATAAGCTTTTTGAAGAAATAATTGAGGAAAACTTCCCAGGTCTAACCAGTAACCTAGAATTAGAAATACAAGAGGCCAAAAGGACTCCTGGGAGATACAATGCAAACAGAAAAACACCACGCCATGTAGTCATCAGACTGACCAAAATATCAACAAAAGAGACACTCCTACAAGTGGTGAGATGCAGGAAGGAAATCACATATAAAGGAAAACCAATCTGAATAACTCCAGATTTCTCAACTGAAACAATACAAGCAAGGAGGGAATGGGGACACACTTTCACTCTTTTAAAACAAAATAACCCCCAGCCTAGAATCTTGTACCCTGCAAAATTAAGCTTCATATGTGAAGGAGAAATTAAGACATTCTCAGATAAGCAAAGTTTCAGAGAATTCACCAAGACAAGACCACCCCTACAAGAAGTACTCGAATCAGTGTTACGCACAGAACACCATAATAAAAACTCACGAATATAAAAACAACCAAAACCCAAAGATTAAGGGCCAGATAATACAATGCCTCAAGAGAGAAATCAAAGCAACAACATCCAACCCAACAGAATGAACAGTAATTTACCTTACCTATCAGTACATTCAATAAATGTGACTGGCTTAAACTCTCCACTCAAGAGACATAGGTTGGCTGAATGGATAAGAAAATACAGGCCAAGTATATACAGTCTTCAGGAAACACATCTAACCTGCAAGGATGCATATAGACTAAAAGTAAAAGGGTGGAGACCAGTATTCCAAGCAATTGGAAGTCAAAAGAAGGCTGGCGTGGCAATTCTAATTTCAGACGATTTAGTTTTTAAACCAACAAAAGTAGTGAAAGACAAAGATGGTAATTATATAATGGTGAAGGGCACAGTTCAACAAGAAGAGATAACAATTTTAAATATATATGCACCCAACTTAGGTGCACTCAGATTCATAAAGCAAACCTTACTGAATCTAACCAAATTGATTAATAGCAACTCCATAATCACCGGAGAATTCAACACCCCACTGACGGCACAAGACAGATCCTCCAAACAGAAAAGTAATACAGAAATAATGGACTTAAACAAAACCCTAGAACAATTGGGTCTGACTGACATTTACAGGACATTCTACCCAAAATCCACTGAATATACGTTTTTCTCATCAGCTCACGGGACATTCTCTAAGATTGACCATATCCTAGGACACAAAGTAAACCTCAAGAAATTTAAAAAAATAGAAATCATGACATGTATCTTCTCAGATCACAGTAGAATAAAAGTAGAAATCAACCCTAACAGAAAATCACACTTCTACACAATAACATAGAAATTAAACAACCTCCTACTAAATGATTACTTCATAAATGAAGAAATCAAGATGGAAATAAAAAAATTCTATGAAGAAAATGAAAATGGAGAGACAAGTTATCAAATCCTCTGGGACACAGCTAAAGCAGTTCTGATAGGAAAGTTTATTTCCATAAATGCCTATAAACAAAAGTCAAAAAGATCACAAATAGACAATCTAATGAAACAACTCAAAGAGCTGGAAAAAGAACAGACCAACCCCAAACCAAGCAGAAGAAGTGAAATCAACAAGATCAAATCAGAACTAAACGAAATTGAAAACAGGGAAGCTATTCAGGAGATTAATAAAACAAAAAGTTGGTTCTTTGAAAAAATAAAATTGACATGCCACTGGCTAGGTTAACAAAAAGCAGAAAAGAGAAATCTCTAATAAGCTCCATCAGGAACAAAAAAGGAGATATCACAACTGATACCAAAGAGATACAAGATATAATTTATGAGTACTACATAAATCTTTATTCACACAAACTGGAAAATATGGAAGAAATGGACAAATTTCTAGAAACACACAGCCTCCCTAGACTCAACCAGGAAGAAATAGATTTCCTGAACAGACCAATATCAAGAGCGGAAATAGAAACAGCAATTAAAAATCTCCCTAAAAAGAAAAGTCTGGGTGAAGATGGTTTCACACCCGAATTTTACCACACCTACAAAGACAAACAAATACCTATCTTGCAGAAACTATTCCACAATATCAAGAAGAATGCAAACCTCCCCAACACCTTTTATGAACCGAATATTACTCTGATACCAAAACCAGGAAAGGATGCAACAAAAAAAGAAAACTACAGGCCAATTTCCCTAAGGAATATAAATTCAAAAATGTTCAACAAAATCCTAGCTAACCGAACCCAGACGCTTATCAAAAAATAATCCATCACGACCAAGTGGGCTTCATCCCAGGGATGCAGGGATAGTTCAACATACGTAAATCTATAAATGCAATTCACCACATAAACAAAAGCAAAAACAAAGACCATATGATTCTTTCAATAGATGCAGAAAAAGCTTTTGACAAAATTCAACACCCTTTCATGATACGAACACTTAAGAAAATAGGCATAGAAGGAACATATCTAAAAATGATTCAAGCCATATATGACAGACCCATAGCCAACATCATACTGAATGGGGAAAAACTGAAAGCATTCCCACTTAGAACTGGAACCAAACAAGGCTGCCCACTATATCCACTTCTATTCAACATTGTGCTGGAAGTCCTGGCTACAGCAATCAGACAGGAAAGTGGAATTAAAGGTATCCAAATAGGGGCAGAAGAGATCAAACTTTCACTGTTTGCTAATGGTATGATATTATATTTAGAAAACCCCAAAGATTCAACCAAGAAACTCCTGGAACTGATAAATGAATTTAGTAAAGTCTCAGGATATAAAATCAATACACAGAAATCAGAGGCATTCATATACGCCAACAACAATCAAATGGAGAACCAAATCAAAGACTCAATTCCCTTCACAATAGCAACAAAGAAATTAAAGTACCTAGGAATATACTTGACCAAGGAGGTAAAAGACCTCTACAGGGAGAACTATGAAACACTAAAGAAGGAAATAGCAGAGGATGTAAACAGATGGAAATCCATACCATGCTCGTGGGTCGGCAGGCTCAACATCATTAAAATGTCTATACTACCCAAACTGATCTACAGATTCGATGCAATACCTATTAAAATCCCATCAGCATTCTTCACAGATATAGATAAAATAATTTTATGCTTCGTATGGAATCAGAGAAGACCCCGAATATCAAAAGCAATCCTAGGCAACAAAAACAAAATGGGAGGTATTAATATGCCAGATATCAAACTATACTACAAAGCTGTAGTAATTAAAACACTCTGGTATTGGCACAAAAATAGGAATATTGACCAGTGGAACAGATCTGAGAATCCTGATATAAAACCATCCTCATATAGCCATCTAATCTTTGACAAAGCAGACAATAACATACGCTGGGGAAAAGAATCCCTTTTCAATAAATGGTGTTGGGAAAACTGCATAGCCACTTGTAGAAGGCTGAAGCAGGACCCACACCTTTCACCTCTCACAAAAATCAATTCACACTGGATAACAGACTTAAACCTAAGGTATGAAACTATTAGAATTCTAGAGGAAAATGTTGGAAACACTCTCCTAGACATCGGCCTAGACAAAGAGTTTATGAAGAAGTCCCCAAAGGCAATCACAGCAGCAACAAAAATACATAAATGGGACATGATCAAACTAAAAAGCTTCTCCACAGCCAAAGAAACAGTCATGAAAGTAAAGGGACAACCTACAGAGTGGGAGAAAATTTTTGCATCCTACGCATCCGATAAGGGGCTGATAACTAGAATATACTTAGAACTCACGAAAATCAGCAAGAAAAAATCAAATAACCCTATTGAAAAGTGGGCAAAGGACTTGAACAAAAACTTTTCTAAAGCAGACAGAAGAATGGCCAACAAACATATGAAAAAATGCTCAACATTTCTAATCATCAGGGAAATGCATATCAAAACTACAATGAGATATCACTTAACTCCAGTGAGAATGGCCTTTATCAAAAAGACCCCAAACAACAAATGCTGGCATGGATGCAGAGAGAGAGGAACACTCCTACACTGCTGGTGGGACTGAAAACTAGTTCAACCTCTGTGGAAAGCAATATAAAAATACCTTAAAACGATACAAATGGATATACCATTTGATCCAGCAATCCCATTACTGGGCATCTACCCAAAAGACCCAATGACACTCTACAAAAAAGATACCTGCACCTGAATGTTTATAGCAGCACAATTCATAATCGCAAGGCTGTGGAAACAGCCCAAGTGCCCATCAATCCAAGAATGGATTAATAAAATGTGGTATATGTATACCATGGAGTACTATTCAGCTCTAAGAAACAACGGTGATATAGCGCATCTTATATTTTCCTGGTTAGAGCTGGAACCCATACTACTAAGTGAAGTATCCCAAGAATGGAAAAACAAGCACCACATATATTCACCAACAAATTGGTATTACCTGAGCAGCACCTAAGTGGACACATAGGAACTACAGTAATTGGGTATTGAGCAGGTGGGAGGGGGCAAGGGGGCGGGTATATACATACATAATGAGTGAGATGTGCACCATCAGGAAGATGGTAACGCTGGAAACTCAGACTTGTGGGGTGAGGGGGGAAGGGCATTTTTTGAAACCTTAAAATTTGTACCCCCATAATATGCTGAAATAAAAAAAAGAAAAAAGAAAAAAAATCCATTCCATGAAGTTACTCAAAATTAATGCAGGATTTATATACAACTATTTAACATGCACATAGTGATCAGAAAACACAATTTTATTGATGCCCAAATATATAAGGCCGCTTCAAAGACAAATCACACACTTTTATAGTTTTCAAACAATCACAAGTAGTGCACAATATTTAATTAGTAGGAAAAAATATCTAAAATAAATGTGAAATTCAAAACTCTGAAAATTAAGAAATAACATTTCAATTTGAGGAAAAACAAAAAAAGAAAATCTGGGCTACCTCAGACATAGTTGATGTTGATTTATTTTGATAATTTGACTGTGTACTTTATTTCTTTGTATGCCTTGTGATTTTTTTGTTAAAAAAAAAAACCTGGAAATTAGGATCTTATAATATGATACGATAACTATGAAAATCAGATTCTCCTTCTTCCACAGTGTTTGCTTTTAGTTTTGTTTTTTATTTTTCTTTTAGGGTTTAGTCTGATGTGAAAGTCTAATTTCTTCTTATGTGTTTTCTAAGTCTACTCTTTCTGAAACAATGGCATTCAATTTCTATGCCCACATCTTGGCAATCTGAAGCAGCTTTTAGCAGTCAGAAGACAAAACCCCAATATTTGGAAGATGAAGTCCTTAATTCCAACCGTGGATCCAGCAAGCCATACCAGAAATGTGGATTTTCAGACTCTACCCAACATGTTGGTTTTCTTAGTTCTCAGACCATTGGGTTTAGACTGGAATTATACCATCAGTAGTCCTGGGTCACTAGCTTACCAACTGCTGATCTTGAAACTTATCAGCATTCATAATTGCATGGACCAATTTCTTATAATAAATCACTATCTATATGTCTATCAATCTATCTCCATGTCTATCCATCCATCCACCCATCTGAAGGAAGCGAGCAAGCTGTCCCAGGTTCAGATTGGCTGAGACCCCAAGTCAGAAGAACAGGAGCCCATTGCTTGTTCCCACAATTAGCAAGACATGGCTTGTTGTCTGGCTGAAGAAACTGTTTCTCCAGGGAAATGGCCAAGAACCTGTGGCCTCGCAGGCGAGCCAAGGTTGCCTGGTAACCAGCACACAATGCTAGGCGCTGCAAGATGGTCAAGGATTTTTTGGTCTCGCACTCCAGCCGAGATTGTTTGTTATCTGAAAGCGGTACAAAACATCAAAGAGATCTCTTGTAGAAGGCCATGCTTTTTGCTTTGACTGGAAAAGCAGGTGGTGTTGGCCGTGGGAAGTCACGTACCAAAAAGTATCTGGAAAAGTAGCTGGCGTGAGAAAATAGCTGCAGGATGCTTGCCCAATTAAATTGTATAAAATAAATGATTTGTGCAGTTTTGGCTGCTGCAGTCTGAAACCGTCTCTTGTCTCTGTGTCCTTTTTTCTTCCGGGACTGCAGCCAATTCTGTCTGTCTGTGTCATGTTCTGTGTGTGTCATCGCCCGTTCTGTAATCAGGCCACAACACCTATCCTATTGGTCCTGTTTCTCTGGAGAACCCTGACTAATACAATTTTTCTCTAATCTCTCCTCTTTTTTGTTGTTAGGTACAGAAACACACATATTTTCATTAAATAGATTAACTCATCATACTAAGTATGATTGGTGTCTGTTTCTAGGGGGCTGGTGCTCCTCTTTGGGGGTGTGCTTTCCATTTTGTTCTTCATATTTCTGGAGTTCCTTCGCTGATTTCTTCCCACATCGATCAGTTGTTGTTTCTTTCCTTTAGGTTTTCGTTTGGGTATTCACACGCCTTGTTTAGTTTCTGAGGCTGTAGGTGGTGTCTGTGTGTGAGATTTGACCACTCCCTGCATAACGAGTCAGTAGGTGCTGTGAAAAGGGTGTGCAGGATGCCCTCCGTGTCAGTAGGTGGCACTTGCTTGGAAGAACAGGCTATGCTGTTGTTTTTGTGTCCTGTTATCAGCTCTTGTTCCTATAGAGAGGCACTCTAGTGCCTCAGGTGGTCGGTGGGGCCCTGGGACTTCCAGGTGTGTCCTTTTCTCCCCCAGTGAGGGCTGGTCTAGGAGAGAGTCTGGGCAGAGCTCGGTTGGGTAAGCCTGCCCTCAGGCACCACCAATGTCGTTAGCAGGGGTCAAAGTTCTGTTCTCTGTTTCCAGGAAAAGCTGTCAGGGAGGGGCTGGAATGGCCCCGCTCAGTCAGAAAGTCTGCGTGTGGGGGTGGGGCTGTCTGAGACTGACAATCTGGAGCAAGCCTCACTTCTTTCCACCCTCCCCAACTCCGTGGCTACTCCTGGGCCTCTGCCAGCAGGCCAGACCACACACCACCAGGCCTCCCCTGACTGTGACGCCTGCAGGGAGGTTCCCTGCATAGGAACACCACCTGGGCTGGACGCACAGCCTCCTTTTGGGAGGAGGGTTGCCCTCTAGGACGCTCATCTGCCCCCGAAGGCACACACACCTCAGTAGGCTGTTCACGTATATTCCTTCTGTGCCCCAGGCAATGCGAGACCTTGGTGCACGGGATCTGGTCTGCAGGTCTGACCTCTGGTCCCAGAGTTCAAACTATATCCCCACCAGGGAGAGGAGTGCCAGTCCCAATCTGCCCATAGGGAGCCCAGGCTGGGTCTATGTCTCTCAGCCTCAGGATCTGCCCTGTTCTCCTGGGATCACCATGCCAGCAGCACCTCGGAGGGCTGGCAGGTAGAGAGCTCACAGTCTGAGTTCCCCTTAGTCAGCTGTAGGGCCCCAAAAGGGAAGGTCCCATTTCCTGGAGGTGCCTCCGGCTGGTGGCTGTATTGTCTCTCTGGGCAGCTGTGGGTAGGGTCAGTGGAGGGGAGAATGAGGCAATATGGCGCCTGCCACGAGGCTCGGGTCTGTGCACATGGAGGTGCCCCGAGAGATTTGGGAGCCTGGTGCCGCGTCTGCTACTGGCTTACCACTCACTGGCGGCGGCCGTCTCTGGGCTGGTGTCCGCAGATCTCTCCACCCACTGGGGAGCCCACCAGCAGTCCGAGATGCAGGGGAAAGGAAACTTGGCCGATCCACCTACCCTTCCCGCCGGTCTCCGGGTTGCTCCAGCGGTCTCAGCTTCCAGTTCTCCTCTGCAACCACCTCCCGTGGAGTCTCCCGTGGTCTCAGGTACCCCTCCTTCTGACCCTCGTCCACTGTATGCTTGTCTTCTTGCTTCTTTCTTCTAATTTCTGCTAGAATCTGTCTTTTCTGCAGAGACACTCTGTCCGGCGGTGTTTCTCATCCGCCATCTTCACATCTTGTTGAAATGAAAAGATTCATGTTGTGATTTTTTTCTTTAAATTATTAATGTATTTGTTTCTGCAGGTGTGCTAAAGTCACAATAAATCAAAAAATAAATCAATTATTGAGTGAGTTTTTGTTACTAAAGTACCATTATTAAAAATATAATTTAAATATCCTAGTTTTCACTTATACAATATGTTCAACAAGAGGCTACCATTTTTCAGCCTGGCACAATGGCATGTGCCTGTAATCCCAGCTACTTGAGAGGCTGAAGCAGAAGTATCACTTTAGCCTAGGAGTTACAGGCTACAGTGCATTATGATCTTCCCTATGAATAGCTACTGCACTTCAGCCTGGACAACATGGTGAAATTTTGTCTCTTAAAAAAAAAATTAAATAGGCTGGGCACCATGGCTCATGCCTGTAATCCTAGCACTCTGAGAGGCTAAAGCGGGAGGATAGCTTCAGCTCAGGAGTTCAAGACCAGCCTGAGCAAGAATGAGATTGCTTCCCTACTAAAAATAGAAAAAATTAGTCGATTGTGGTAGCATGCACCTGTAGTCCCAGCTACTTGGGAGGCTGAGGCAGGAGCCTCAGGAGTTGAGCCCAGGAGTTTGTGAGCTAGGCTGATGCCTCGGCACTCTAGCCCTGGCAACAGAGCTCTGTCTCAAAAAAAAGAAAAAAAATTTTTAAAACTAGAGTAAAATATTTAATTAAAAGAGATTCTGTTAAAAATATTTTTTAGCCTCGTATTTAATCACTATAGAATGGACTCTATTGTGTTCATATGTAATGGATAGATACTGCATACAGTATTGAAAATATTTTGGGGGTTTTATACTCATATAGTGAAAATAATACAGAAATATAAATGTGAAATTTGAGTTTCTTCTAATTTTAAATGAATACTAGTTACTTAGCTCAACTGATGAAAGGATCAACATTCCCTATGTAAGTTTTAGATGTAATGGTAGATCTCAATAGTCTTCAATGATTTTGACATTATTTCATGAATTGTTACACCAGGTACCTTTTCCTTCATAGACCTCTGGCTCATTTTGCCTTTCTTATTTTAAGATTTTCCCCACAGTCTTAAGGATGATACAGGGATCATATGAAATGAACAACAGAGGATGTTAGTTTATTTTTGCTAGGCCTCACTCCTCCCCAAATACCTGGCTAACATCCAAATTGATAATTTTCTCAATCTTCTCCTAAGACACAGGTCCCATAACCACCAATTAAAATATGATTGCCAAAGTTGATCTTGCACATGGATTCATTAGTGCTGTGTTATTGTTTATCCCAAAAGTCATTAAGCATTTTTTGCCTTAATGAATATTTCAGAAATTATGTATAGAAAAACACATTAAAGGTGCTATGTGTAATTTTTTCCTACAGAAAATTAATGGAAATGGTCCTCTGTGAAATGTCAGAATAGCCTATTGAAAAGTAATTCTAGAAATTGCTTTCCTTTATAATGCAAAACTTGTATCTAAAGACTTGATGTTAAGATTGTGGGTAGAATATTTGGAGATTCCAGATTTTGGACAATGTTGGGGAAAACATGAGGAAACTATTTCATTGGATTTTTTTAGATGAAAAATCAAGATCTTTATGAGGAAATCTGCAAAAATTACAGTTATTTCTCCATGTAGCATTGATTCACTGCATGACTTTTGATTTAAGAGAGTTGAGCTCATTATTTTGTATTCAATATTTAACCTTCAAGCATCAAAATTTTAAAATAAGTAAGTATTTTCAATTAATTTTTATGTAATATTTCAGCTTCTATTCATTCCATTCTGTTGATTATACAACATTGATCATTCTCCTCTGGTACATTTATTTTTATCTATCTAGCATATATAATAGTTAAATCAATAAACTAAAATGTGGAACTATTTTAAATAGAAATTTCTAGTAAGTATCTGAAATACTTGAAAAACAGCATGCTTTCTTTAATATTGATACATTTATAGCTTAGAAAAATCTGGTACATATTATTGGTGAGGGTGTCCAAGATACTTACTAAATAACATATGTAAAGTATTTGCTGGTTTCATATCTAATTTTCATATATAAAGTATTCATGTACTTCATTAAAATATTTTCTGACTATGCTATTTGATATCTAACTTCACTTAAAAATATTATTAGGGATTTTGAAACAATCAACTGAAAAACATTACATAAATTATATTTTAATGAAAGGCCATCTTTTTTAAAAAATCAAGAATTAAGATAGAAATTTAGGAGGCTCCAGTGTTATCCAGAAATAAATGTGTGGTGTATTAGAAAAAATAATTGAATACTATTTATATAAACCATTGTTCACATGTTTATAACACAACATTAGAATGACTTACACATTGATTTTTTTTATTAGGGGCAAGAAATAAACTAAAAGAGGTTGCAGTGGCTACTTCACAAAAACAGACATTTAGAATTTTCACTACAAAATTGGGTTGATCATTTATTTCTGTAATCAGTCAGAATTTTTATTCCTGGAAAAAATGAAATAAGAAAAACATAATGCCTGCTGTATTTTAGCTAAGTAGTGAAGCATTAGAAGTCTTTATGTTCAACTAGTAAATTTCCCAAAACTAAATGTAAGATATGAAGATAGAGTAAACATGTAGCAAACACCAATATTAAGCCTAAAAGACGTATCTTGAAAGATATGAGAGAATTATAGAAAATGGGCAATATAGAGAGAGACTATTTTAAAAGTCCCAGCTGCTTCATGTTAAAATACAAGAATACTTGAAAACATTTGTATAAATATATATGATTGTCTTTAAACTCGTTGTTTTACTGTTTTCCACATTGATTTTATTAATAAGATCTGACAGAAATTAACCACCAGAAATGAAAAATAGAACATCCATAACAGGTTTCATCCTTCTGGGTCTGACAGATAATCCAGAACTACAGGTTGTGATTTTCTTGTTTTTATTTCTCACATATGTACTGAGTGTTACCGGAAATCTAACTATCATCACTCTCACCCTGCTGGATCCCCACCTGAAGACCCCCATGTATTTCTTCCTCAGGAATTTCTCCTTCTTAGAAATTTCATTTACTTCTGTCTGTAATCCCAGATTTTTGATCAGCATTCTAACTGGGGACAAATCCATATCCTACAATGCTTGTGCAGCTCAGCTATTTTTCTTTATCTTCCTTGGATCAACAGAGTTTTTCCTCCTGGCCTCCATGTCCTATGACCGCTATGTCGCTATCTGCAAGCCTCTACATTACACAACCATCATGAGTAACAAGATCTGTTACCAGCTTGTCATCGGCTCTTGGCTGGCTGGTTTCTTGGTCATTTTCCCACCTCTGGCCATGGGCTTACAGCTGGATTTCTGTGATTCCAATGTCATTGACCACTTTACCTGTGACTCAGCTCCTGTGCTGCAAATCTCTTGCACAGACACCAGTACTCTAGAGCTCATGAGTTTTATTTTAGCTTTGTTCACTCTCATGTCCACTTTGACATTAATAATTCTTTCCTACGCTTATATCCTGAGAACAATTCTAAGAATCCCCTCAGCTCAGCAAAGAAAAAAGGCCTTCTCAACCTGCTCCTCACATATGATTGTTGTCTCTATCTCCTATGGAAGCTGCATCTTCATGTACGTGAAAACATCAGCAAAAGAAGGGGTTGCTTTGACAAAAGGGGTAGCTATGCTCAATACCTCTGTTGCTCCTATGCTGAATCCATTTATTTACACACTAAGGAACCAGCAGGTGAAACAAGCATTTAAGGATGCTGTGAGAAAAACACTTTCCTCAAAAAAATTGATCTGAATGCAATTTATAACTGAAACACAAACACATTTTTTTACCAAAGAATTAATACATTTCACTTTTTAGTTCTTCTCTGTCTTCTTAGTTTTATCTCTTCTCAGAAATACAACTACTCACACTATTTTAATATAATGTTCTTATGTTACAAGTCTCTCTGTGAATTTCTGTATAATATCATTAGGTAATTATCTGATGCACTTTCTTATGGTATAATTCAAAGGAAGGACTAAAGTTGCTTCCTATATTAATGTATTCAACACTTGAAATAAAATAATTGTGATATTTATCACTGTCCAACTTATTTAAACAGAACATGATATTATATCTCTTTAGCTGTTAAATAACATAAGTGAATGTAGGAATGTACATGCATATGTATGTACTTACATATGCATTTGTATCTCTGTGTCAATATTTGTATACATAAAAATATATAACACATACACACAAACACCCATTGTTTTCATGGATTTTTCCTTCAAAATGACAGTTAGAGGAAAGTTATGGAACACAGGAATAACTGATATATAAACACTGAGTTAAATAATATAAATGGAGGCATTAATTTTTGTATTTATCCAGATTTTTAACTCATATTTTACCTATATCCCGTGTAAAATACAAAAATTAATTACGTATTTGTCATCATGACAGCAAATCATTAAGAATTAGAATAACCTTTACTAGTTTTTCTCTTGTTTTTAGAGCAATTTATTGTGAATGCTTAAATAAGAAAATAATTAATATAACAAACTATGCCATTAAGAATAGTTTCATGAGTGTAGACATTTTCCAATTACAGTTATTACTTAAAGGGCAATAATATTTAATTCCACTTCTATAAAACATTTCTACAAGGAGTTAGCAACATTTGGCTTGTAAACAGTGCTCCTTGTGAACTTTTATCCAAGACTGTGATTTATAAGTCTATAACCACAAAATATTTCAGCTTATTGTTTTCTCTTGATTATCAGCTGTCTTAAACGAGTTTTGATAAAAGTTGCCCATTGTATTATGTGGGATTATATTAGTTGTCAAATACACATGAAAAGAAAACCAGTTTATGAAAAAAAGATGTATTGGATTGATAATCATAGGAAGACTTGCAAGTTGTGGGAAATAATGTTTAGCTCAGGAGTCAGAAAAAAAGACTTATACGTGCTACGACTTAATTTTGTTCAATCTCACTTTTGCATCCTTCTGTCTCTCCCTGTTTTTCTCTGTCATAGCTTTATTTTTTTCCTTAATCAATGCACTTTATTTTATTTTTTTAATTCAGCATATTATGGGGGTACAAATGTTTAGGTTACATATATTGCCCTTTCCTCCCCTGCCTAGTCAGAGCTTCAAGCGTGGCCATCCCCCAGACAGTGCACGTTGTACTCATTACGTATGTATATAACCATCCCCTCCTCCACACTCCCATCTACCAGACACCCTATAAATGTTATTCCTATATGTGCACTTAGGTGTTAATCAGTGAAACCAATTTGCTGGTGAGTACATGTGGTGCTTATTTTTCCATTCTTGGGATACTACACTTAGTAGAATGGGTTCCAGCTCTATCCAGGAAAATACAAGAGGTGCTATATCACCATTGTTTCCTATAGCTGAGATGATATAGAAAATTTCTTTTCTTATTTCTTAATACAGATGCTCTTTTGTCACATAAATAGTACAGCACCTTGAAATCTTTCATTTATTCTTTTTTATTAAAAATATACCTTTTATTCAAGATAAAACCATTTATTCTTTTTAATTCATGACACAATGAATAGAGACTCCTAGTCACCAACTCCAATAGAAGTGTCAGTTGAAAAGAGTTGATTGGCCCATTTTCGTGTAGGTGTTAATCACTGACCATCTCTTTGATCCAAGAGGATCAGTTATATTATTCTTGGCCATATTGTGTTGGTTAGTTTATGCATGCTGGATTTAGACTGTTTGGGTTTGTACTCTGGCTCTGTTGTTTACAAGCTTGAGACTTTGCTGGCCATGCTGAAAGTGCTTAGTAATGTTAGCTATTATCATTGCCATTATTAACTTCTATTTACAGTCTGCCTGGGTCATTGTTCTTTGAGAGGTCGAGTTGAGGGCTGGTAGCTACTCTTGCTTGAAAGTAAAAGGAAAATAGTTTTGGGGTAAATCAAATGCCATTAAATTTATATCAGCTAAATCCACTTGGCCAATGTAATTGTACAGTAAGCATGGCTACCTGCAGATAGAGAGACACAAGGGAAAGGCCACCGAGGGTGCATTCAAAACTCTTTAAAGGGTGGCATCTCCTGGATAAGTTTATGAGAGTGAAGGAATGGCCTTATTCCTTGCCTGAGTTTCATATTCTATCAGATTTAGATTCCTACCAATCATAATCAAAAGACAGTCAAATATGCAAACATAATGTATGAATACATTTAATCACTTAAAAATTATTACTAGAGGCTGGAATATTCATGTGCCCTATGAAGGAAGCCTTATTCTTATCATCTGCATACTAAGGCAGCTGAGACTCTTTGAACAATAGGATGGTATAGAAAATGAATATCATAGTTCTTTTTTTTTAACTAGACATGAAGATACATGATAAATCATTCTGATACAGGAATGTGGACCCCAAGATTGGGTCCACCTGAAGGCCAAGTTGAGTTCTTGGCTTTGCACAGGAAAGAATTCAAGAGTTATGATGTGGCCCAATTATAGGACGGGGGATGAACACAGAACATAAAATAATGACACAGACACACAAGGACATGAAATGACTGGAGTGTCCAATACACCGGTCGCTTTATCTTTATACCCCCTGACCCAGGGTTAGTTCCTTGTATGTGAGAAACTGAGCATAACAGCGATAACCGTCAATTCTGGAGTTGTTTCACAAGGGAACAATGTCCCAGGCTCTCAGACCTCAAACGGTTACTTACGTTAAGGTGCTGGATATAGCTCAAAAGCCAAGGTCGAGATAAGCAACATAAAACAATGTAGCCATTTGAAGTGCTTCTTGTTCTCAATCCCAGGTGGTGGCTCCTCCCTGGCCCCCATGATTTTGCCTGTCTTAGTTCGCCCCTCCCATGAGGAGTCTTACCTGTCGTTGGCTACCAACTATCAATCGAGGGCCAGTCCTTGGGAGAGTTCTTCTTATCCTTATGGCCTCTAGTCTCCCACCACAGGGGCCCTCCGTGTGGGAGCTGGGCAACATTTGCTTATGTGCAGAAACTCAGGCCTCTTATCATGTCATGAGGTAGCAACCGTGTCTGAAGAAAATGCTGACTACTGCTGCGTCAAGCAGCACACGTACATTACAGGCTATAGTGAATGATTAGTATAAGGCACAACACCAGAATCAACCCCCAACGGAGTTAGCTGACAGATTAAAGCAAAAGCAAGTTTATTGATATAACAAAAAAACAAAACTAAGGCTTGCTCCATAAGCAGAGCAGTGGTTCTCTCTCAGAGCAACAGAAAGGAGTCCCTCACGAGTTTCTGGTGTTCTTTTTTATTAATATATTTTTAATTTAATTTTATGTTAAGTGAGGGAAGTATTATTCATAGCATTTCTGGGAAAGGAGTGGGAAAATATGGTTCCTCCTCTTTTTAAACCATATGGGGTAACTTCTAGGAGTTTCCATGGTATTTATAAACTGTCATGGCACTAGTGGGAATTTCTTTCAGTATGCTAATGCACTATAAGCAAGGTACAATGAGCACTGAGGGTGACCTGAGGTCATTTTTTTAAATTTGTAGCCATCTTGGTTCTAGCTTGTTTTGGCCAGCCCTTCCACCTCCTCTTTTATCAGAGACCTTGGTTTGAGTCTTATGACTCTTTATCGAGCAGGACCTGGGGTTCTCTATCTCAGGCCATGTGATAAATCTACATAACCAAACAATATGTATTTCTTCACTAGATTGTACTGAATCAATATGGCTATATTATGATATTTTATTCTGTTAATGATGCAGGTAATTATACCTAAGTGATTTGCAGCAAGCTAATCTTCCATCTCAGTTGGTTTATAAACTGTCAAATTGGATTAATACATCATAACTCATGGAATTTTTTTATTTGTTTGAAGAGAGTGAATTAAGTCACTTAAAGTGTTTGTTTCAGGAACTCAATAAATATTTATTATTATTTAATTATATAATCACTTTGTTTAGTACATTCTTCATCCCTAGATTTAAAGAACACCACATTTCTTCTCTCTTCTCTTGTTTAGAACATTCTTTTCCCAGTTTACCCATTAAATATTTGTCTTCTGTAACTAAATTGTTGACAATATTTTTATGCTCTCATGCTATATACCCTCTCTTTTAAAGTTGTATCACAGAGTTTAATACTATATTTTGAGGTAATGACTTCTAAATCTATGATTAACCTACTTTTTATCATGTGCCTAAGGACTAAATATCTGATTTTCTAATTTTTATCATAAAGAGGTAGCTTGGGTAGTGGATAGCATAACCAAATTCTTTTTTGCCTCTTACCCACAAAACAACCTCAAATAAGCCTACTATCTCATCTTTGCTTTGCAGAACCACATAAAAGATGATTATCCTAGTCATAACAACATTTATGGATATTGTCCCCACAAGCTATCCTTCTATATATCATATCTGGAACTTCCAAGGCAAATATCCTAACTATATTTCTATATGCATATGTGACTGCACATCAAGACCAAGTTTCAAAAACTGAAAGTTTCACCTTCTTCCTCCTACCGAATTTGCTTTCTACCTGATCATTTATTTGTTCAAATACCTACTTTAAAAACCATAAACCCAGAGTTTATCTCTTCCTGCTTCTTTTCCTCTTCTTACATTAAATTTTTAAATCAAATCCTGTTTGTTTTATTATACTTCTACATATTTTTCACGTCATCTTACTGATCTCTGTACCAAATGAATTATGTTAGGAAGATGGAAAATACTCAATATATTTCAAATCCTCCAAGTTTGTAGTTTCCCTTCTGATTTTCTTTTTTTTTATTTTCCTTTTATTTTATCATATTATGGAGGTACAAATATTGTTAGGGTTACAACAAATATTGCCCCTGCCCCCCCTACCTCCCCCCATGTGTCCAATCACCCGGTGGTGTGCACCACACATGTTATGAAAACTTACACCCCTTTCCTCCTCCCCCCTCCTGCCTGCCCACCACCAGATAAAAAGTTGGGTTTTTTTGTTTGTTTGTTTTTTCGTTTTTTTGACATTTTGGTTACATTGTATATCTTTGAGTCTCCCTAAGAAGGGTTAGAGTTATGCCCTTCCCCTCCGAAGTGCTCACCACATCCCTAAGATTGGGTCCCTCCCCCAATCCCTGGTGAGCATTGCCACCATTTGAAACCATAGTTTTAATCAGTCAGTACCAATTTGATGGCGAGTAGATGTGGGGCCCATTATAACAGACTTAAACTTAAGACATGAAACCTTAAGAATCCTAGAAGAAGATGTTAGGAAAACCCTATCAGACATTGGCCTAGGCAAAGAATTTTTGAGGAAGACCCCCAAGGCAATCACTGCAGCATCAAAAATAAACAAATGGGATCTGATCAAATTAAAAAGTTTCTGCACAGCCAAGGAAACCATGAGTAGAGCAAATAGACAACCTACAGAGTGGGAGAAAATATTTGCTCTCTACACCTCTGATAAAGGTCTAATAACAAGAATCTATCTGATTTTCTTAATATTGCATTTCAGTTTAATAGATTGTCTCAACACCCATTTCTTTTTTATTTTCATGAAGTCAAATTCATCAATTTTTTAATATGGCTTGTGTTTCTTGTGTCCTAACTAATAAATCTGTACCTTATTTTAAATGTCTCCATATTTTTTCATTAGTTTTAGAGCTTTATCTTTAAGATAATCCTTTAATCTACTTCAACTTTTTTTTTTTTTTTTTTTGAGACAGAGTCTCACTCTGTTGCCCGGGCTAGAGTGCCATGGTGTCAGGCTAGGTCACAGCAACCTCAAACACCTGGGCTCAAGCCATCCTTCTGCCTCAGCCTCCCGAGTAGCTGGGACCACAGGCATGCACCACCATGCCCGGCTAATTTTTTCTATATATTATTAGTTTGCCAATTAATTTATTTCTATTTTTAGTAGAGACAGGTCTTGCTCTTGCTCAGACTGGTTTCGAACTCCTGACCTCTAGCGATCCGCCCGCCTCCCCCTCCCAGAGTGGTAGGATTATAGGCGTGAGCCACCGTGCCCAGCCTACTTCAACTTTTTTTATGATATGAAGTAGTATAGTCTTTTTAAATTTGTTAAGCAAATTTTCCTGAAACTTTTGTTTAAAAGCTTGCCTTTTGTCCCATTGATTATATGCTCATTTTAGTTGAAAATAGATTAAATTAATGTATGTTTGAGTGGGCAGTCTAATATCTATGAATACTTTCTAAATAACTGTAACTGAAAAATGAATTCTGCAATCACCTAGTGGAAGTCCACCTATCTTCCTCTTTTACAAACTGCTTTTGCTATTATAAGACATTAAAACTAAATGTGCTCTTAAAATACCAGCTATTAATAAAAAACAAAATCAAATATTTTACAAGCCCAGTATTACCCTCATACCAAAGTCAGACAAGGACACTCCAACAGAAAATTACACCAATATCTTGATGAACGCAGATGCAAAAATTTTCACCAAAAATACTAGCCATAGTTTTCAATAGCACATTAAAAGTTTCATTCACCATGATAGAGGGGAATTTATCCCAGGGATGCAAGGATGGGTCAGCATACATTAATCCATAAAGGGGACACACCACATTAACAGAATGATGGATTATCTCAATAGATGCAGAAAAAGAGTTTCATAAATAGAACATCTTTTCATGATAAAAATTCTTAGCAAATTAGGTATAGAAGGAAAGTACCTTAGCACAATAAAGGCCACATCTGGCAAATCACAGTTAACATAATGCTCAACCAGGAAAACATGAATTTTTCCTCTAAAATCAAGAACAAGACAATGATGTCCATTATCACCACTTCTATTCAGTGTAGTGCTGGAAGTCCCAGCCTGAGCAATTAGGCAAGAGAAAAAGGTAAAACATATCCAAATTGGAAAGGAGGAACTTAAATTGTCCTTTTTTTCAGACACATAATTTTAAATATAGAACACCTTAAAGACTCCACCAAAAAAAAAGAACCTATTAGAACTAATTGAATGAATGCCTTAAAGTTACATGATATAAAATCAACACACAAAAATCAATAGCATTTCTATGCACTAACAACAAAGTGTTAAGAAAACAACCCCTTTTATTATACTTACAAAAAAAAAAAAAAAAAAAAAAAAACTTAGGGATATATTTAACTAGGGCCTGCAAAAAAACAACCACTCTAACACAAAAATCCAGCAAATCGTACACAAAATCCCTCAAACTATAACCTTCCTCTGATCCTCACACCTTTGGACGGGCAGGTACTACTATTTTAAGGAAGCAAAAGTCTGTGGGGGCCTGTTCATAAATGTGACTTTCATTTCCCTTTGTTACTGACCTAAAGAAACACACCTTCTAAGTGGCCCTCCAAAACCTAATTTTATGTGATTCGAAACCATTCACAGTTTGAGATGTTGCTTTTTATTTGTTTTTATAGAGACGAACTCTTGCTATGTTACTCAGGCTGGTCTCCAACTCCTGGGCTCAAGCGATGCTCCCGCCTCGGCCTCCCAGATTGTTGGAATTACAAGCATGAGCCACTGTGCCTGGCCTGGGATGTTGCTTTCAAATATATGTATTAAAATGTCAGAAGCAAACATTTCAAAGCAGTAATACATTAAAATAATGGTTTTTAATTGTGTGAACTGTTTTTGCAAGTCATGCATGTAACAATGGTGTTATAAGTTATTGTCTGTACACAAAATAAATAATATGTCTGACCTATGCAAGCTCTTCTATTTTTCAAATGTACATACCTTATCCTGTGAATAACAAAATATGAATTAATTTTGTAATATCACCATATACATAGTAATTTCTATACATAGTGGATATTTTACCAAATATTATAGCATGACGGATTAGGTTAGGCCAAATATTTTGATTATTAATAAACAGATGCCCCCATATCCTTAGAAAGTATAAGAAATTGAATCAGACATATGCAGTATTTTTCTCATTAGGATGGGCATCTGGCTTCTGTTTGATACTGTTGTTCTGCCTTACTGTCTCAAAGGAAATTGTCTCTCTGCTGCCATCTGTTTTGGTTACCTTGCCCAAGTAAATAACACAGACAGTTCATTAGTGATGTTTGAACATGGTCACTAAGGATCTTTTACTTTATTAATTCAAGTGATCCCAGTGCAGCTCCAAGAGATAAAGCAGAAAACATAAATATTGTTATATTATGTGTAAAAAATCTAACTCCCTGCTCAGAAAGATGAGATCATCTACTTTTCTCAAACCAAAAGAAATTCTTTTGTTCTCCCTTACATTAAATTTTCTTACCATCATGACAGAGAGCAAAGGAAATGTTTCCAAGTTTAAAAATAAGAAAGAATCTCTAAAGAGAGCTTTTATGTGATGTGAAAATGAGAAACTAGGAGACCTCAACACTCCAGAAGATACTTGTATAGTAAATGGTGTTAAACTAGCACAAAATCAAGTCTGTCTTAACACAACCCAGGTAAACCCACTAGGGAGCTGCCACCCGAAACTATGAAAAATTTTCGAAAGAGTAAGTACTGTAAGGTCAATATGACAATTACTTTTTCTGAGAGATAAGTTAAATAAATATTTGTTCATATATTCTTCTGTAATTTTGCTAATTAATCTTGTTTCAACTTTTTAATGTGGAAAACTGTGGTAGACAGGCTTTGAAACTATTAAACAACCCTTTGATAAGACTAATGTCATAGATGGCATATATTTATGCATCCCTGTGTAGTAAGAGATGTGGTAATTTGTGCAGTGTAATTTAAAGGCACACAAATCCTTGGAATATATTCTAAAAAAAAGAAGGTTATATTGATTACAATTTTAACATTTTCTAAATTGTAAATGTTATTTTATGATTAAAAGGTTAAGCAGAAATAGTACAATTCCTCTTATTAGTTCAACAAAAATATTCCTTTAATATCTAAATGAGACAAATTACTGATAGGCCTTTATTTATTGTTCATCATGCACTGCAGAAAATGATCAAGGTGGAGAAGACTATTATTTCACTGAGACAGTTTTTGCCTGGTGTGTGTTCAGAGGGAAAAGTATAAAAAAGGAGATAACGGAAAGGATGGCAACCCTTAGTTACTTCATATTTTGTTCTACTTATTGCACTTTTTGTGTCCTTAAAATACTTGGGAGATAATTAGTTCTTAAATAAACCAAAATCAAAGAATAAGGCATAGTATATTATCAGCAAACTATTTTACTTGTATAAAAGAGAAATCATTAATAAAATGATTTTATCTAACAAAGTCAAAAATAGGATTTTCATAAAAGAAAGAGGATTGAGGGGATATGGAAAATCTCAGAGAATTTGAAAACAAAGAATTCTGTTTTTCATTCCTGGAATAAGATGATGTGAGAGGCTTGCAAAGAGCCCATCTTTGGGGGGCAAGGGGTCATCAAAAGAAACAGTTTTAGTTTTATGGATTTTTTGAAAAACCTTGAAGAGTTTCACTGAGAAGTGTGTGTGACCCCCTGCAGTATTGGCCAGTATGCTTTGTTAATGTCTTCACCCTAGTTATGCCGGGTCTGCACCATTGCCCTTGAAAGAGATGTTCATTAGGTTTTTTGCAAAAGTGTCCATGTCCCTATGATGTCCCTTTAAAACAAGGAGGGCCCTGCCATAGGTACCTCGTGGGATTTTATAAGACATATGTCCATAGGAAGGAGGAATTTATTTTCCCAGACCCAGAGGGTTCATGATCTTTGCAGTCATTTTTAAAATGCAAACTGTGTGAAAAATCATTCATATAACACACTAATTTGTATCTCCTGGGGAGATACTGTTTCATTCAGTCATGGAGAAATAGCAAGAACCCTAGAGACTGTGTTTTCAGATAAGACATATATTCATAGCTACCATTATAAATAATCAATGCTGGCTGAGGACAAGGAGCAATTATTGCTCCATGACTAGAAATAGTGTCATTTCCTCTTTCTGAGGAATGTACATAATGGTGAGAGATGATGTCAACAAAATGAGACCAATAATGCAAATAATATGTCAGTTACTATGTTGTCATCCTTATTTGTGTCTGAAATCGTAATGTAAATATATAAATTAGGTGGGTTTTTTTAATGATATAAGGAACAACACTAATGGGTAATTTAGATGATGTTGAGGTTGAACAACAAATTTCCTTAATTGTGTAGGTGGTTCTCAAATGTAAATACGCATATGAAACTAAATCATTATACTGCAATTATTCTAATTTCTAATTTATTCACTAGCATCATTCATATGACCTCACTTACTACCTGGCTAAACTTTATTAAGCTTTGAGTCTCAGAAATCTGTATTTGTGACAAATAATTTTGATGATTTTAATTCAGAGAACTATACACATTAAACAACTTAGTCAAATGCAAGTATTTCTGGAAGAAAATAGTAAAGCATCAGATAAACACTACAGTGAAAATTTTATTATAAATCAAATGAGTTTTATAATACAGAGCTTAGTCTGGTGCCTGGTTAATAATAGACATTGTATGGAATAGTTAAATTTAAACTAGCTTGCTTCATATTTTGCAATAGCCAGGTGAAAGCAAGTCCTTTCATAGAATTAAGCAGATGTACCCCAAAAGGATGGAGAAGAGAGAAAAGGATGCAGAGCTGCTTAACTCCTTGGGAAGAGTGGAAGAAGAGACTATCAGAATGAAGCACTGCATGCAATGAATGCACACAGCTAGCATACCTCGAGGAATCAGGCAAAGGAGGTTCGGAATTTAGGAACAGGAGTACAAAGAACAAAGGCTATGGAGGCAAATTTTACTTTTGTCACAACTTGTCTTCTGAAAAAGAAAATATATTCACACTTAGTCAATATAATATAAGGAATGAAAAAAGAATTAAAAATGTCATTATGTTTCTGAAGAGAAAAAAGAGATAAGAGGCTGGTTAAAGTTGGGATAAAGGATCACGTGGGAAGGTTAAAAGTAGAAAAGGGCAAAGTAGAAGTCCAGTCATTAAGCAGGTAAATTTTGTCTTTAAGTCACTCAGAATAAGCATTTTATCTCCTTTCCAAATGATATTGTTGACCTAATGCCTGTAGATGTGATCCACCAATAGCCTATTCACACACAACTAAGACCAGTGGGTGTGGAGTCAAATACTACTTTGCAATATGTGCCACAACCTGTTAACAGTTATAGAAGTCACAATTTATTTAGTCTTATGGTCCTCAGGATATACATGTTTAACAGCTTTATTAAAGTATAATATATATACAAAACTGCATATTTTTAATGTATTAAATTTGATGAGTTTGGACATATGCACACACCCATGGAACCATCACCACAATCAAGGTAATAAATACATTCGTTACCCTCGGAGTTTATTTGTGCGCCCATTTAGCACATCAATTTAGTGGGTTTTTATTTTTGGTTTTCCTTTTTTTTAGTTTTTAGGAGTTTCTTAATATAAAATTTAATGTGATATCTACCCTTTTAAACTTTTTCAGTGCACAATGCATTGTTGCTAACTACAGGCAGCATGTTGTGCAGCAGATCTTTAGAACTTATTCATCCTGCATAACTGAAATTTGTAACTATTGAACAGCAACTCCCCATTTTCCCATCCCTTCATCCTCTGGCTACTAAGATTCTAACTCTGTTCTTCTATGAGTTGGGCTGTTTTAAATACCTCATATAAGTGAAATCGTGCAGTGTTTGCCCTTCTGTAGCTGGCTAATTTCACTTAGCATAGCATCTTCTGTGTTCACCTATGTAGTTACATATGACAGGATTTTCTTCTTTTTAAAACTGAAAAATATTTCATTGTTTTTAAATGCCAGATTTTATTTACCAAATAATCTGTTGATGGACATTTGGGTTGTTTCCATATCTGCGCTATTGTGAACAATGTTCAATGAACATGGGAGTGAAAATAGTTCTTTGAGATCCTTATTTCTGTTCTTTTGCATATATAACCAGCAACTGGATTGTTAGATCATATACTAGTCCTATTTGAAATTTTTTGCGGAACTTTTTATAGTGTTGTCTATGGTGGCTGTACCATTTTACATTCCCACCAACAGTGTACAATGGTTTCTATTTCTCCATGTACTCGCAAAATGTTATCTTTGTTTTGTTTTCTAATTTTTTTTTTGGTAAAAGCCATCCTAATAAGTGTGAGGTGATATCTCATTGTGGTTCAATTTGCATTTCCTTAATGATTAGTGATATTGAGCATATTTTAATACACCTGTTGCCATCTGTATTAAATCGCTTTTTTTTTTTTTTTTGGCTACTATATTGTAGGAGTTTTTAAATGTAATTTGGAGATTAGCCACTTATCAGATATATGGTCTGCAAATATTTTCTCCCATTTTGTAAGTTGTTTTCTAAATCTGCCAGTATTCTCAAAAGTATTACTGTTTGCTTATTTGTTTATTTTAGAAAATACAAGGATGAGTAGTATTTTTGTAACATTAAGTATTGACAATTATTTTTCACTGTGTCTGATTCCAAATTCCTGAGAATTCCAATATAACAAAGAATCTTAACCATGATTACACCACCTGGAGGGTAGCAGAATTACCAGAAAAGAGAAGTTTTGTAAAACTAAACTTTTCCTACCCATATATCCCTTATCTCATCCTGTAGCTGGCTTCCACTCAGTGCAAAAGGAGAAATCCCCTGATAATGTAGGATTGTGTGTTCTTTACCTCAAAAGTGTTGGGTCATGAGAAACTCAGAATGCTGTGATACTTTAGGAAAAGCTGAATAATACTTCACTGACTTTATGACTATTCCAGCCTAAAAAAGAGTGATGATAATATTTTTCTCTTACAAAAAGTAAATTTAGTAATTTCTCTCTATGCTAAGTATTTTTGTTTCTCTACAAACACTATTCACTGAGTTTGGTTCTGGGTAGCATGTAGAACTGGACATCTAAATGAACTTTCTAGTATTTATAAAAAGATATGAATGGATTTAATATTTTATATATGAAAAGGCTATTTCACTAATTACTTACAAATTATATTAATTAGCAAATGTACTGGGAATGTTGGTATGAAAGAAATGGATTTTAGAATATAGGTGGGAAAATAAACTATTTAAACCAACAATAAAGAAGATTCCACCTGAAAAATAATCATAAATATAGCAGTAATTCTGTACTTTCAGTACATAGACAACTGTGTTTTATTTCATCATTAAATTTATTAAGAACCCTGTATGTGTCAGATATCGGAGAAAATATGACTATACAAGATGTTGTCTCCACTTTAAATAAGTTAATAGAAACATACAGGAAAAATGTAAGTCTAGTGCAGAATATAATATAATGCAACGTGATATATTCCAAGATAGGGTAAGTAGCAAGTACTTGAAAAAGAACATAGGACCATAATTTCACATTATCTATGTGGGTAAATGAAAATTTCCTTGAGGAGTTGATACCAAAGCAGAATCCTGAAGGACTAATAGACAGTATTCGGTCAAAAGATTCCCCTCTGCAGAGGAGATATCATGTAGAAAATATGAAAAATTGGGAGTCAATGTTAATGGAACTTATGTCATAGGAAGAAAGGTAAGAAAATGGCAAGTGATAAAATGGAAGAATCAAGGAAAGTTCTATCCATGAAAAGCCTTGAAGTCTACACAAAAGAGATTAATCTATATCAAGAAATAATAACACCAAAGGAAGAGAAGGCTTAGAATATGACTACCTAGAGCATGTATTAATAGTAAGTGAGATATCTGTGGAACATCCAATTTGTGTTGTATACTTGGGGATGCTTTTTATGAAAGATATAGCTGGTCTTTGAAATACATCACATAAATGGTAATTAATTAAGTGATAATGATAATAAATGGTAATTAATCACATAAATGGTCAATTGGCATAGGTGGCATCACCCTTGGAGAGTAGAGATTAAGAAGAATGGCAAACAGAAAACAAGAAGTCAGGGGTCTGGAAACAGATTATTAGGGAATATCAGTATCTCACAGATGAAGAGAGAAGAGACTAGAAAGAGAGACACTAAAACAAAAGATCTGCAACTAGGAAAAATATCAGAATGATGGCATGGGACCCCTTTAAATAATGATTGAAATATTATTTTTCGATGCTATGGCAATGCCAGGCAAGATAAAACTGAACTGTGCCCTTAGTTTCAACAGTAATGAGGTCTTTGTAGGAGTTAGAAAATCTAGAGGAAGTGGAAGTGAAATTGAGGACACAAAAGGTTAACAAGCCTAAATTGAGTAGAGTAAGATAATAAGGAGATACTCTTTCTTTTTAAAGAAATTATTAACATAATGAAGAAAGACATAGCCTAGAAAACTGTAGATTAGTTTCTGGGGCTTTGAGAGAAAAGAAACTGCAGTCAGTTAACTGAATGTAAAATGACAGCATGTGAGAATATTCTTTTTGTAAATACCTTAACCCAAGTTTTTCTCATACTGTAGATAAAAAAGTTGTATATCAAACCATCTATAGGTGCCACAGTGTTGAGCATGAGGAATGCCAACAAAGAAAAATAAAGAGACCAGGAAAAGTCCAGTGTTGTATCATTATTTGTTTGTTTTCTAGGAGAAATGCATCTATCTTTCCCTTAAAACAATCCTTGGATAATAACAACTGAAAAGAATTTATGTTCTTAATTACCTGTATGTCTCCTATATCCAGAGTTTGTCTTGGACAAAGAACTTTTAAGTACCCGTAAAATGACATCTTCATTTTCTGACACATTTGTAAATCTCATCCACGTAATGCTCTATAATCAGATGCATTTGTAAATTCTGTGAGGCAAGGAATGATCAAAGAAAAGGTTGGATTGCTTTACAATAACATGAATTCTAAAGGAAATCTCCACTGTTTATATAAAAAAATTCAGAAAGACTATTGTAATAGTGGAGATATTGATTATTATGTGGAGGGTGAAAATAAATGTAGACTGGTTTGTTTGGCCTCTGCGTGTATAGCCCTTTGCTACAGAAATTGAATATCTCCCTCCTCATAAATCTTGATTTTTTACATGAGGATTGGTTAGACATCAAAAGTCAGTGATGAGAAACCACACAGCAATAACAACTTTCATCCTGCTGGGACTCACAGATGACCCACAGCTGCAAGTTCTACTTTTCATCTTTCTATTTCTCACCTACATGTTGAGTGTAACAGGGAACCTGACTATTATTACCCTCACCTTGGTGGACCACCACCTAAAAACTCCTATGTACTTTTTCCTCAGAAATTTTTCCTTCTTAGAAGTCTCATTTACCACAGTCTGTATTCCTAGATTCCTATACAGTATATCAACTGGGGACAACACCATCACCTATAATGCTTGTGCAAGTCAAATATTCTTTGTTATTTTCTTTGGAGCAACAGAATTTTTCCTCTTGGCAGCCATGTCCTATGACCGCTACGTGGCCATCTGCAAACCCCTTCATTATATGATCATCATGAACAACAGGATGTGCACCTTATTAGTTCTCTGCTGTTGGGTGTCTGGACTGATGATTATTGTCCCACCACTTAGCTTGGGCCTCCAGCTTGAATTCTGTGACTCCAATGCCATTGATCATTTCAGCTGCGATGCAGGTCCCCTCCTAAAAATCTCATGCTCAGATACATGGGTAATAGAACAGATGGTTATACTTGTGGCTGTATTTGCACTCATTATCACCCTAGTCTGTGTGATTCTGTCCTACTCATACATAATCAGAACAATTCTGAGATTCCCCTCTGTTCAGCAAAGAAAAAAAGCCTTTTCCACCTGCTCATCCCACATGATTGTGGTTTCCATTGCCTATGGAAGCTGCATCTTCATCTATATCAAGCCCTCAGCAAAGGACGAGGTAGCCATAAACAAAGGAGTGTCTGTGCTCACTACTTCTGTGGCACCTTTGTTGAACCCTTTCATTTACACCTTAAGAAACAAGCAAGTGAAACAAGCCTTCAATGACTCTGTAAAGATGATTGCCTTTCTCTCAAAGAAGTAGAAGTTTTGATGAGAGTAAAATGAAAGAAGAAAACTCCCTAAATATTGTCCTACTTCTAACTTACTTCATTTTGTTCTGCATACTATTCAGTCATATTAACCTTCTCAGTAACATTTCATATTGCATCCTGATCTCATCTTTATCAAACTACTTATTCTTTCAAAACAAGCCCATACATAGTGTTTTCCCTCGCTGTGAAACTAAAAAATATATTTCTAAGAAATTACATTTTTCTGCACTTCTCACCTGAGTCTTTTCTTCATTATTCTAGGAAAGAAAAGAAAAGAATAATGCTTAAAAGTGTAAAAATTATCTAGAAGTTAATTTATGTAGTAGTAGTACTAGTTTCTGTAATAGAAAGTCACCATCAAAACTAATATATTAAATTCAAGAATCAAACAAAATGTAGAAAACACACTAGAAATATATTAAATATAAATTAATCCAAATAAGGCATTCTGGGCCAATTAAAATAATTACAAATAGATATATTAATAGTAGTTTAGGATTAATTAGAATTGAACAAATGGAAACATCACTATCACTAGTAAGACACATTAGTTCTTTCTTTACATTACATGAGAGAGAACTTCACTTAAAAGATGTATGTTTAGTTTAAAACAAATGTAAACATAAAGTCACTTATTATGAATTAGAAAATAAGAGTAGGTACATAAGAGCAAATTGGAACACCAAAATTTAAGTGCTCATGAAATAAGACAACTATTTACATCAACAGAGATGCAATGAAAGGATTTAAGTAGATATTGAGGATATACAAAACAGACAGAAAAAAATGAGGAACTACAAATGAGAATAAATATTAGAATTATATCTAAAAGACAAAGGAAATATTCACAAGTTAAAGAGGTTACAGTTTTAAGCTATTAATAGTAGCTATTAATATATTAAATATATTTTGTTGCTTCTCAAGAAAACAAAGAAAATTAAATGAGTTTCTACTGATAATGCTCTTCCCTTTTTAATAATTATATCTAAAAGAATTACTTCTACAGGTGAACAAATAATGCAAAGACTAAATTCTTAAAGAAAAGTTGGAAAAATACCTTGTATTAAATTACAAACTCAGGAATTATTTATTTTAAATATTAAAAGTAGGCTTTGAAATTGCAGTAAAACATTCTTTCATATTATTTCTATTGGTATAATTTTGAAAATAACTACCATTTTTGGACTACCAATGATGTGTCAAACTCTTTGCAAACATCATGATTAATACCCTTACCCATATTGTAAATATGTGTTAAGTATGCTGAAATTAAAAATAAGATTGAGTAAATTGGCCAATATATCATAGACAGGAAATGATGGAGCCTGATTTCTGATTTCAAGTCATGTTCAATCCACTACACTTCACTGCTTTTCAGGCTGCAGAGTAATATTGGTGGGGGATGGATGAGACAATATGCTCTAATTGGAAGCATATGAACTGAGACAGGTCTCTCTCTCTCTCTCTCCTCCTTCTCCTCCTCCTCCTCCTCCTCCCTCTCCCCAAAAAGACACTTTAGTCAATCATGTTTCTGCTTATACTTGTTTTTTCAATTGCTTTGACTTTAAAGAAAAAAAATAAGTTTTCTAAACATTTCATAATTTATGAAATAGATTTTATGCATCATAATCTGTCCTAGTCTAGTTTATGTAAGATTTTTATGTTTTGATATGAAGCAAGAAGATGAAATAGAACTGCAGTTATCATGTCCCCACAAACATTGAAGCACACTTATTATCAAAAGGACCTTCAGTTTTAATATTCATTTGACCTAAGAACAACACTCAATCTGAGTAAACAATGACAAACTATCACAAATGCAAAGGACTCCTGAAATGTCTCCATTATTTTTTCCTCATTATAAACCTATTAAATTTCAACCACAGTATCTGTCATCTAATGAAAAATTAAAAGAAATGATTAGAGAGATCAGAAATTAGAAACATAAAAATAAGAACAGTCCCCAGGCGATTCAGACTGGGAGCCTATTGGCAAACATTGTTAAATAACTATTATAAACATTTTAGAGATGTAGGTAGAATAGGGCAAACAAAATAGAAGAAAACATAGAATTAAAAATGAATTGGAAATTCATGTTTAAAAATCAAATGAAAATTCTAAAAGGAAAAAATGTGATATTTGAGATTAAAAATTGGGGGGGTGGTTTAAACAAGAAACATGAAGATATAATAGATTTGATGTAATTAAAGGCAGGTTAATAGGAAAAATCCATAATTTCAAATTCAGAGAGATTAAAAAAAAAAAAAAGAAGAAGAACCAAACAGAGGCTCAGAGATATGTGAAACACAGGCAAACTTTTTAACATAAATGAAGTCCCACAAATGATGAGAAAAAACATGACAAAGCAATAAAGTGATGTTTGAAGAGATAATGACCAAAGAATTTTCAAAATTGCTAAAGATATATCTATCTACTAATTTACAAAGCTCAAGAAAACCAACCAAGACTCAAACAAAACCATAGCTATGTACCCCATTATCAAATTGTTAGAAGCCAAAGACCTAGAAAAATCTTAAAGGCATTCAGAGAAATTATACAAATTATCATGCACTACCAGACAAGCAGTGAACTTCTTGAGCACAAACTAGAAGCCAAAGGATAACGGAGTAGCACATCAAAGTGACGAAAGAAAGAAAAGCAGCAGCAAACAAAGAATTGCATACCCAAGAAAATATCTATCAAAAGAATGGCAAAATAAACAAAAGCAATTAAATGTTATTACCAGCATAAATTCACAGTAAGAAACATTAGAGAAAGTTGTCATAGCTGAAGGAAAATGATCCCAAATGAAAACGCATGCAACTGCCGAAGGCATGAAGAGTGACAAAAGGTAAATGTAAAAGAATGCAAAAATAATTTTCAAAAATCTGTTTACAATATGCCTGGAGTATAACATGTGACTCAACTGAATCCAATCTTCACAACATTTATTAAAGGGGATTTGTTCTGTAAAATTTCAATTCAGTTAAAAGGTTGCACTCCAGGATCCGGAAGTCCACATGTGGCCCAAGGCCCCAGATTCTCCACTCCACTGTGAAATGTAATAATAGGAATGGACATCTGAGGCAAATAGGAAACAACAAACAAGATGGTAGATGTAAAACCAATTATAATAATAATATAATCATTGGAACAATAATTATTTTGTAATTTCTGATAAAAATAAAATATTAGAATAAACACTATAATGAAAAGGCAAGCATTATCATAACCAATTTAAGTGTCTATTATTATAATAGACTAAGTATAAGAACACAGAGCAATTGAAAATAAGAGGACAGAATCAAAAGGCATACAAGACAAAACTAAACAAAAGAAAGTGACATGACTATGTTAATATCACTAGATTTTAGCACTCTGGGAGGCCTAGGCGGGCAGATTGCTCGAGGTCGGGAGTTTGAAACCAGCCTGAGCAAGAGCGAGACCCTGTCTCTACTATAAATAGAAAGAAATTAATTGGCTAACTAATATATATAGAAAAAATTAGCTGGGCATGGTGGCGCATGCCTGTAGTCCCAGCTACTCGGGAGGCAGAGGCAGTAAGATTGCTTGAGCCCGGGAGTTTGAGGTTGCTGTGAGCTAGGCTGATGCCACGGCACTCACTCTAGCCTGGGCAACAAAGCGAGACTTTGTCTCCAAAAAAAAATCACTAGATTTTAAGGCAAGGTATATTGCTAGAGATGAAAAGTAAAATTTCATAATGATAAAAGGGTTCATACAACTTTAAGGCACACAGATTTTATACCTATATATTCCTAATAATACAACACTGACAGATCTAAGGCAAAGATGAAAAAGGATAAGAGGAGAAAATACAGAAACCCACAATTTCAGCTGGGGATTTTAATAAAATGAAAAAATTTATTTTTCAGTAAATTGATCTTTCAAAACTGAGCTTCCCTGAGAGAATTAAGCACCACATAAAAGTATTCCCAGAGAAAAAGCAGAGTAAATTAAACAAAATTAATTTTCCAAATGACTATATTAAATAGTACAGTACAGTGATTGCATATAATATGAATTAAAAAATTGTTGTGTGGCTGTTCCTTTTTCTATCCCTTTAAAGACTTTGAACCTATGTGTGTCTTTCTAGTAATAACAAAAAATTATGGGAAGTTTCTTCAACACATTTTCTTATGCATTTATCCTTTCCAGTTCTTTTAGACAGAATGATAGCAACAATCATTGTCTTGATATTTGAGAAATAATTTGTCTTTTTAATTTTGTGTTATCATTTTGTAATTTATTCTGAAGATCAGAGTTTGCCAATAATCTAGTAATAGATTTTATTTGATCCCTTCATGTTGTCTTTTCTCACTATTATTAAAATTAATAGGCACATATTTTCAGGAATATTGACTAGGGAAATGCATACTAATTATATGCATACATAAGAGCAAATTCTGGTGATGTATATGAAAGATAATCTTGTGCTAGTAGCTTAATCACCACCATGGTATAAATCAATTGGTATAATGGCATAACCACATATTCATCAGAAAAAATAGAATGTGGTATATACATGTTCTAAGAGCTGACACTTTGGAGAAAAAAAGAAAACAATTTTATACCCCTAGTTTGGAGGAAATTAAACATAATTTTATCTTTAAAGTTATTTAAATTTTAAGATGTTTATATTCTATACAATTTACTGTGAAAATGAATACAGAATTAAAAACTAATAATTATGTAACAGGAAATAAAATTCATCAGATATTCCCAATTACTCAATACATTAATTGATATGGTCAGGAGATTAAACTTGCTTATATGCTCTTTTTTGCTTTTTTGGTTTGTGTTTTTTTTTTTTTTTTTTGAGAGAAGGTCTCACTCTGTTTCCCTGGCTAGAGTGCTATGGCATCAGTGTAAGTCACAGCAACCTCAAACTCCTGGGCTCAAGCAATCCTCCTGACTCAGCCTCCCAAGTATCTGGGACTACAGGCATGCGCCACCATGCCCGGCTAATTTTTCTATATATTTATAGTTGTCCAGCTAATTTCTTTCTATTTTTTAATAGAGACAGGGTCTCACTCTTGCTCAGGTTGGTCTCGAACTCCTGAGCTCAAATAATCCACCCTCCTCGGCCTCCCTGAGTGCTAGGATTCCTGGCGTGAGCCACTGCGCCAAGCTCACTTATATGGTCTTGAAAAAGATTGTGTGTAGAATCAACTACATATGTATGAAATCATATTTTATTCTCTACTGCAAATTTTAAAATCTCTTCTGCATAAATAGTAAATCTCACACAAATGAAATGTATGATTCACTTCAAAGGAAATATTGCTTTCTTACTATGTTGACAATTGACACTTTACAAAACAATTTTCTATATCACTTGTTAAAGAATAAGCTCTCTTGGATATTTTAAGCATATTTAATAATAACAAAATTTGATTTATCTAAGACTTTTATAAACATGGCTTTTAAATAAAACAAGGTACATTTCTTCATGTTATTTAACAAATCCAGGTCCTCAAAAATGTATATTCTATAATATAACCAAAACTTCTCATTCATCTTATTCCAACATGCTTTTACAGAAAATGAATTTTGCAGTTTTTTTTTTATTTCTGACATAGAAAAGTTTGCATATTGAATAACAAAAAGTTAAAACCAGAATAAAACAGAATCACAATAGTTTTGAGTCTCAGGCAAGCTAAAATAATACAAACAATTAAATATGACATAGCAATTATTTAGAAGAGTCAAATTAGTGTTTTGTTCAAAATTCCTTTTATGTCATCATGTTAATTATTTCAAGAGTCTGAAGGAGAACATATCTTTCTAACTGCATCTCTAAAGGCCTGTTTCACTTGCTGATTCCTCAGAGTATAAATGAATGGGTTCAATAAAGGGGCAATTGATGTATTGAGCACAGCTACTCCTTTGCTTAAAGTAATTCTTTCATTTGCTGATGGTTTTATGTAGATAAATATACAACTACCATAAGTGATGGAGACAACAATCATGTGAGAAGAACAGGTGGAAAAGGCTTTTTTCTTTTGCTGAACTGAAGGGAATTTTAGAATTGTCTTCATGATGTAAGAGTAAGAAAGAATTACTAAAAGCAGTGTGACAATGAGTATTATCACAGCTAAGAAAAAAGCAATCAGTTCCAGTAAATGTGTGTCTGAGCAAGAAAGTTGAAGGACAGGAGAAATGTCACAAATGAAATGATCAATGATATTTGAAGCACAGAATTCTAGGTTAAGAACAAAAATCAGTGGAGGAAAAATGACCAGGAATGCAGTTACCCAAGAACTTAGTACAAGCTGATGGCAGACTTTGTTGCTCATAATGGATGCATAATGCAAAGGTTTGCAAATGGCAACATACCGGTCATACGACATAGCAGCCAGGAGGAAAAATTCTGTAACCCCTAAGAATATGTAAAAAAACAACTGAGATATACAACCATTATAGGAAATGTTCTTTTCTCTGGTTATAGTGGTTATTAGGAATCTGGGGATGCAAGCAGTTGTGAATGAAATTTCCAGGAAAGAGAAATTACGGAGGAAGAAATACATGGGGGTCTTGAGTTGGGAATCCAGCAGAGTGAGGGCAATGATGCTCAAATTCCCTAAAATGCTCAGTGTGTAATTAAGAAGTAGAAATAAGAAAATTATAATCTGTAACTGATAATTATCTGTCAGTCCCAGAAGGATAAATTCTATCTGCCTTGTATGGTTCTTCATTTTTCTTTTGTGATTTCAGCCAAATTCTAAAGATAAAAAGACACAAAAATCAGAAACTACATGAGTATATTTAAAATCCAGGAAAAGATTTATGAAAGGATCCATATTCATAAACATATCCATGTAAGAAGCAATACTCCATGGATGTTGAAGATATAATGTAGAACTATGCAACAGAAACTGTGAATGAAGAGTTTAAAAGAACTGTAACAGTCAACTATTAAATATTTTGAAAATTGATCTGTAAAACCCATAATAGTTGATTTTTTCACTCTTCCAAATAATTATAATTAATTCCAAAATTTTCCAGTTGTTAAAAAATTAGAGATCTTGGTTTTACATTCAAAATAATTCATTCATTTTAAAATTATGAATTTCATCAAAAGAAAATTATACCTATAATGAATTAAGACCTACAGTTAAATTCTCAAACTTCATAGAACAAATATTTTCTCCCATTCTGTAGGTTGTCTATTTGGGCTAATGATAGTTTCCTTGGCTATGCAGAAGCTTTTTAAATTTTATTAGATCCCATTTGCTTATTTTTGTTGCTACGGTGATTGCTTTGGGGGTCGTCAAGAATTCTTTGCCTCGGCCAATGTCTGAAAGGGTTTTCCCAACATCTTCTTCTAGGATTTTTAGGGTTTCATGCCTTAAACTTATGCTGAAATTTAAAAAAAAAATCTCAAACTTTAGATTTTATATTAAAGTGATATTTATATAGTGCCCCATTGTAGCCTCTTGCAATTTTTTTATCAACTACTGATGAAGACACAGAAGATGACCCCCAAAAGTATAAGAGTTTATACCACATCAAATAAATACTAGTTGAATCTAGGAAAATTGAAACTGAATATTAAGCATATATAGCCACATTTACCAAAGATAACTATTAGGTTATTAAGTATGAAATGTCCTATTTCTTTAAGTACTAAGGTTGACAGTTGATTTCTCTTCCATTTTACTTTGAGACTTCTTGTTTTATTTTTATTGTAAAGGTACATCCTCAGTTTTGAAAACACACAGTGTGGCTTGTGATTATCTTTCAAATTTTTTTAGAGCAATTTTTGTGAGACCATAGATAAATCAAAAATTCATGTTATTTTTAAATACACAGTATGTCAATGGTTTGAGAAGTTCTTTGCTGGTGATTTAAATCTTGAAAATGTGCCACGTGGGCGACCTGAGACCAAGGTGGATAATGGTGAGCTAAAAGCTGTAGTGGAAGCAAATCTATCTCAACCTAGGGGTGAATTAGCAGCCAGGTTTGATGTTACTATTCCAACCATACTGGACCGTTTGAAACAAATGGGCAAGATAAAGAAGCTGGATAGATGGGTACCACATGAATGAAATGAGAGTCAGAAGAGAAATCATCTCAAAGTTTGCCTTTCTTTGTCATCATGACATAATGGCAAACCATTTCTTCACCATATTGTTATGTGTAATGAAAAATGAATTCTTTTTCACAATTGCAAATGTTGGGCACAATGGTTGGATAAAGATGAAGTGCTGAGATACAGTCCAAAACTGAGAATTCATCAAAAAAATCTAATGGTAGTGTCTGTTTGGTGATCTAGCATTGGTATTACCCATTACAGCTTTATGAAACCTTGTCAATCCATTACAGCAGATGTCTACTGCAACCAATTGTATGAAATGATGAGGATGCTTGTGATTAAGCAGCTGAGATTGGTCAAGAGAGGCAGGCCAATCCTCTTGTAAGGAAACACTTGACCACATGTCACACAAACAACGCTGCTCCAACTACAGCAGCTGGACTTGGAAACTCTCTGTCGTTCACCATGTTCACCAGACCTTGTGCCAACTGACTATACTTCTTCCAGCTTTGGACCACTTCTTGCAGGAAAAATATTCAATTCTCAACAAGCTGTGTAAAGTGCCGTTTTTGATCTCATTGCCAGTAGCTCTCCAGTCTTCTTCACTGCTGGGATAAACAACCTACTGTTAAGATGGCAAAACTGTGCTGATAGTTTAGGTGCATATTTTGATTAATTGTACTGCTTGCTGTTTGAGATATAATAAACTACACTTCTGATTCAAAACCAGACATTTCATATTTAATGACCTACTAAATAGAAAGAATCTATTTAGGACTTCAAAATTTTGTCATATTATCTATTACCTCAGGTCGCCAGCAATCACTCATAAATCTAATCAGTGTCTATTAATTTAAGGAAGTACTGGTGGAGGAAGTGTGTAATGATTTGGATGGGACAACAGCATTGTGATAGTATTTTATTTTTGTGATTAAAGGTTTCCACAGTATCAGATTGCCAATGATAAAAACTAAAGAGTAATAGTGCAGAAGTGTAGCAAGGGTGGGAGCCTGTTAGGAATTAGAAACTAGATTTAAAATTGCTTATACGGCTATGGATGTAAGAACAAATTAATGGCTACTGAGGAAAAGACAATCCACTCTTAAAGTTTGGACAGATCTTTTGTTAAGAATGAATTTTTAAATGTTAAACTGAGTGTCACAAACAAAAAGAACAGAAAATAAGAAAAAATAATATGGCTACATTATTAGTTTAGATTTAAGTCAGAGAGATCTTTTGGAATTTCTACTCTATCACTTATTTCTAGTTATAAGGTCTTGGGAAAATTAATTAACTTCCTCACATTAGTTTTCATTTATTAAAAGAAGGTAAAATAGCTTTGACCTTGGTTATAAGGCTTAAATGAGATGTATATGGAACATATCAATATCTAGCAACTGCTTAATAACTAACAAAGCGACCCGCACATATAAAAACTAAAAAGGTAGTCAGAGTTTTTATTGTTTCAAGCTTTAAATAACTACAAGTGTAGCAAGTGTTCCCTAATCACTGGAATCTGTTGATACTAGTGGGTCTTCTGTGTATTGGAAAAGATATTCCATTTGTATTATGAAATAAATAATATAATTTATAAAAATCACAGTTTTGTAGTTAAACATAGCTTTCTATTTTCATATTGCAGCATCAGTTCTGAAAATGCAAATGTTTGAATGTTGAATTTTTTTCAAGTCTGCTTCTAAGATGCCGGGAAGTAAAACAGTGATAGGAAAAATTATAAGAAATTCTGCTTATGCCACCTTTATTTAAAAACATACTATTGGTATGTTTTAGTCATATTATTTAATATGACTAAATATTATTTAATATGACTAAATATTATTTAATATGACTAAAACATACCATTAAATTTTATTTTACTGTAGAGTAATAAATCTGCCTAACAACTTTCCAAACTTTAAGAGAAGAGTAAATAATGCTGCTCATCCAATCGATTTTTTATCCCAATACAGATGTAATATTATCAAATCAAATGATGTTGTTTATGTTATTAAAATTTTGCACATCTTTTTAAAATTCTTATAAAACTCATTCACTAGGATACAAATATGGTTGATTTGTTTGAAATTAAACTGTAGCTAATATATTCGTTAGAAATTACACTAATAACTCTTTATATAGTGAGAATACAATCCCTAGTATTTTTAAAGTACATATTATTTACATAAAATATTTAAAAAACACAAAACTTTGATAATCCTTAAAAAAACATATTTTTGTGGAATAAAGACAATATCAGAAATGAGAAAGGGACAAATAAAAAAATTAAAATTGTAAGAGCAATTTCTGGCCATCCTTGTGGAAATAAAGTTAGCAATTGAGAGGTAGAACAACAAACTCCTGAGGAAATAATCAACTATAAATTAGCAAAGTATAAAATATAAGCAGAAAATAACTATTATGAAAACTAAAAGAATTATCAACAATCTATGTTCCATCAAACATGCCTTGGCTTGTAGGAAAAAAAAGAAAAAAGAAAGAAAAAGAAAAAAGAAAAAGAAAGAAAAATCTATGTTCCAACTTCAATAAATTCAAAACATTTATCCTGAAATCTGTAACCAATTAATATTATAAAGAGAAATTACACATTATAAAATTAAATTAAAGATTTGATTGGTAGATAAAATAGATTTACTTTCTACTGATCTGATCAGCCCTGAGAATATGCAAGATAATAAACTAAAATTATTACAAACATAAGATAGTTCAGGAATAAGAACAGTTAAACAAATTTCTAAAATGAAAAGCATGTTTAGAATTATGAGGTAAAATTTTTCTTTCTCAAAAACCAAATAATTGAACTTCCATATTATGTAACAGCTGAATGTTATGGTTTAAGAGTAAAACATACAAAACAATCCAAATATTTAAAAATAAACAATTCTTCCATTCTGTAGACTGTCTATTTGCTCTAATGATAGCTTCTTTGGCTGTACAAAAGCTTTTTAATTTGATCAGATCCCAATTTTTTTTTTTAGCTGCGGTGATTGCTTTGGGGGTCTTCTTCATAAATTCTTTGCCTAGGCCAATTTCTAAAGGGGTCTTCCCAGCATCTTCTTCCAGAATTCTTAAGGTTTCATGCCTTAGGTTTAAGTCTGTTATCCATCTTGAGTTGATTTTTGTGAGAGGTGAGAGGTGAGGGTCCAGTTTCATTCTTCTGCATGTAGCTATCCAGTTTTCCCAGTACCATTTATTGAAAAGATATTCTTTTCCCCAATGTATATTTTTGTCTGCTTTATCAAAGATTAGATTATTGTATGTAGATGGTTTCATCTCTGGAATCTCAGTCCTATTCCAAGGATCAGTGTCTCTGTTCTTGTGCCAGTACCAAGCTATTTTAATTATTATAGCTTTGTAGTACAGCTTAAAGTCTTGTAGACTGATACCTCCCAGTTTGTTCTTAATTTGGAGATACCTCAAAGAGCTAAAAGTAGAAATACCATTCTATCCAACAATACCACTATTAGGCATCTACCCAAAAAGAACATAAGACATTCTATAATAAAGACATCTGCATCTGAATGTTTATGGCAGCACAATTCACTATTGCAAGGATGTGGAAACAACCCAAGTGCCCATAAATTCATGAGTGGATTATTAAAATTTGGCATGTGTTTACAATAGAATATTACTCAATTATAAGAAACGACAGTGATCTAGCACTGCTTATATTATCTTGCATTGAGGTTGAGCACATTATCCAAAGTGAGCTGACACGAGATCAGAAGAATGGGCTCCACATGTACTTGCCATCAAATTGGTACTGACTGATTAACACTATGGTATTCACATGGTGATAGTGTTCTCTAGGGATTAGGAGGTTGGGGGGATAGACTCACAGCTAATGGACACGGTGAGCATTGTAATGGGGAAGGGCATGCCTCTATCCCTTCCTAGGGAGAGTCAAAGATATAAAATGTAACCAAAATATTTGTACTCTCATAATTTCCTGAAATAAAAATAAATAAATAAATAATTCTTTAAATCATTTATTCATTCATATAATAACATATTGTGAAAGTGAGAACATTTGAGAGTATACATTCTCATGAAAAATATTCCAAGCAAATTTTAGATAAAAATTTCCAAAGAAGTTTGCATAAGTTGATTTTATCTTTTATAAATGCCTACATATTATGCATGTAGCTATGATTTCTGCAAATGTATACAAAAGTCTACCTAATGGATACAATAACACTCTTCAGGTATGGGCATGCTAATAGCCCTGACTCAAACATTATGAAAGCTATCCATGAAACAAAACCATTTGCTTCCCCTTAATATTTTGAATTAAAAACTGTGATTAAAAATAAAAGTTTTATAATGAGATATTAAATTATAGTGCATTTATATTTTTAATAAAATTAATCCAGTCATTATTAACATCTATCAAAGGAAATAATCAAATACAATATATTTTTCTTAATCTCTATTTTGTTATTTAATAACAAAAACTAATAATGAATTCAGAAATTGATTATATATTTTAGTCATGTTTTCAACTAAAAAGTAGTGATGCACTCTATTTCCTTTTAATCAAACATTTATTATCAATTTACAAAATAGCTAAACTATTTCCAAATGAACTTAGAACATAAGCTTTGAGAGAAAAAAATAAACTATGTTATGTAATATATAGTATTCTACATGATTTATCCTATATCTCATATATGAATTCAAGAACTCAATGTTAATTTCTCCTCTTGTACTAATTTTCCAATGAATTATTTTCAGGCTTTAGTAGAAATGGTAGATGAGCGAACCATAGACAAATTTGTTTTTCTTCCTTGATTTCATCTTAATTTGGTACTGTTCATTTTCTAATACGTCTGTGCTCTAACATATACTTTTTCTACAAAATACATTGAACATTTCTGTAGATTCAGGAGGAATATCAGAGTAATTTCAAAACCAGAAAGCAGACATTTATTCTTCAACCAGAGCAAATTTGGCAATCAATAATCATCAGTGATAACTTGTGATTGTTCACATGTATTGATCAGAATCAACACTTACAAAGAGCTACTTTTTTTTCTATTTGTTAAAATATATAAAACCAGTGAAGTCAATTCTCCAGGAAAAAGATCTTTTTGACCTTGTTATGTTACATCAACTTCTAAAATTGTTTAAGTTTCTTTATCTAGACAGCAGTAGAATAAACAGTAGAATAAGCATTATTTCCTACATAATTCTGTAGTATAGTGTCTGGTTTAAATTCCTAAAGTATTAAAAATTCAGGTGCAGTGCATAAATGAAACTTCATGCTCTTGCATTCATCAATTCATAACATAGAAATGAAGAATTATAAATGATTTACTAAAAGAGAAATAATAAAGGACCATCTTTGAATCACTGCTTTCTTTTTGTTTATAACTTACATCTTCTATTTTTGAAAGAAAAGTCACACCACTACGTTACTTACCATTAGCAGTATATGTTGGTATCTCTCTTTTTTCTTCTGGAATACATGCACAATCATGATAAAAGGAAAATATAGTCACTGGAAAATAGTATTTAATTTTTTCAGCAGGAAATTTAACATAAAATAATCTCTAAGGTTAATTCAAAGCAGAAATCCAAAATGTGAATGTTTTGTAATTCAATTTTTCTTCACTATCACGTGAATCTAAATACATAGAAGAGTCTATGTTGTGGACAATAAATATTTCTAATAATTTTCTCATTTAATATCAGATAAATTATCAGATATTTAATAATATTTAAGTCCAACTGTTACCACCTCACAAACCTTCTCAAAGATTATTAAAACTGAGATAATTTGCTTGAAACTTGTGAAATATTTAATACTTTCCAATTAATTTAAAAGAGTGAATGCTTCTCTGTGAGAAATCTCAGGGGATAGTGTCCATAAGGAAAAACAGGGAAGATTAGAAAATGTCCAAAACATCCAGTTGGCCTTGTTTATCATTTAATTAAAAATAGGTTTATTGTTTGAAGCATGATGATATAAAGTATCATTAGGTTTGTAACATTAAAAATAATCATTTCAAAACAATCATGGAGACACAGATATTCTGGATCACAGATAATGCATATATGTCCAGATGCCACAATGATTCATTTTGAGGAAATTTTTTCCTCCAATATATGAATCTATCAGTAGAACAGTATATGAGTATCTAACTCAAATATTACTACTTCTACTTATTTTTTTCCTTTTATTTCATTATATTATGGGGGTATAAATATTGTTAGAGTTACATATATTGCCCTTGCCACCCCTTCCCCCCCACTATGCCAGAGCTTCAAGTGTGTCCAACTCCCAGGTTGCGCACCACACCCATTATGTAAGTATACACCTTTCCCCACCTCCCCCTCCCACCTGCCCACGACCCAACAAAAGTTTTGTGGGGTTTTTTGACATTTTGGTACATTGTATATCATTGCCTCTCCCTATGAAGGGTTAGAGGTATTCTCTTCTACACCTCAATGCTCACTACATCCTTAGGATGTGGGTCTCCCCCCCCCAAATCCCTGGTGAATACTACCACCAACTGAGCACCACAGTTTCAATCAGTCAGTATCAATTTGATGGCAAGTAGATGTGGAGCCCATTTTCCTAATCTTGTGTCGTCTCACTTTGTATAACGGGCTTAAGATTAATCCAGGATAGCATAAACAGTGCTAGCTCACTGTCATTTCTTAGAATTGAGTAGTATTCCATTGTGAGCATATACCAAATTTTAATTATCCACTCATGAATTGATGGGCACTTGGGTTGTTTCCACGAACTTTCAATAGTGAATTGTGCTGCCATAAACATTCGGGTGCAGATGTCTTTATAATCGAATGTCTTTATGCTCTTTTGGATAGATGGCCAACAATGCTATTGCAGGGTCGAATGGTATTTCTATTTCTAGCTGTTTGAGGTATCTCCAAATTCTTTTCCACAAAGGTTGCACTAATTTGCAGTCCCACCAGCAGAGTAAGAGTGTTCCTGTCTCTCCACATCTTCGCCAGAATTTGTTGTTTTGGGATTTCTTGATACAAGCCATTCTCACTGGTGTCGGATGGTATCTCATTGTGGGTTTGATTTGCATTTCTCTGATGATTAGAGATGTTGAGCATTTTTTTATATGTTTGCAGGCCATTATTCTGTCTTTGGAGAAGTTGCTGTTCATTTCCATTGCCAATTGCTTGATGGGGTTGTTTGATTTTTTCTTGTTTATTCTTTTAAGTTCTAGATAGATTCTTGTTATTAGACCTTTATCAGAAGTGTAAAAAGCAAATATTTTCTCCCACTCTGTGGGTTGTCTATTTGCTCTAATGATGGTTTCCTTAGCTGTGCAGAAACTTTTTAATTTGATGAGATCTCATTTGTTTATTTTTGATGCTGTGGTGATTGCCTTGGGACTCTTCCTCAAAAATTCTTTGCCTAGACCAATGTCTGATAGGGTTTTCCCAACATCTTCTTCTAGGATTCTTAAGGTTTCATACCTTAGGTTTAAGTCTGTTATCCATCTTGAGTGAATTTTTGTAAGAGGTGAGAGGTAGGGATCCAGTTTCATTCTTCTGCATATCCAGTTTTCCTAGCACCATTTATTGAAAAGAAATTCTTTTCCCCAATGTATATTTTTGTCTGCTTTATCAAATATTAGGTTGCCGTATACTGATGGTTTCATCTCTGGTATCCCAGATCTATTCCAGATATCGATGCTTCTGTTCTTGTGCCAATACTAAGCTGATTTAACTTATTGCTTTATAGTAAAGCTTGAAGTCAGGAAGACTGATGCCTCCCAGTTTGTTCTTCTTACTTAAGATTGCTTTGGCTATATGAGGTTTCTTCTGGTTCCATACAAAGTGAAGAATTATTTTTTCTAGCTCTGTAAAAAATGCTGGTGATATTTTGATGGGGATTGCATTGATTCTGTAGATAACTTTAGGTAATACTAACATTTTAATGATATTGATTCTACCAATCCATGAACATGGTAGATTTTTCCATCTGTTTAAATCATCTGCAGTTTCTTTTTTTAGTGTTTTGTAGTTCTCCTTGTATAAATCTTTCATATTTTTCATTAAGTATACTCCTAGATATTTAATTTTCTTTGGGGCTATAGTAAAGGGTATTGAGTTTTTGATTTGAGTTTCTGCTTGATGGTTCTTGGTATATATGAATGCTTCTGATTTGTGTATATTGATTTTATAACCTGAAACTTTATCTAATTTATTTATGAAATCTAGGAGTCTCAAATTTTCTTTTTTTTTATAATTTTATTTTTTTCTCAAATTGGTAAATAAATAACTAAAGTGTTTAAAACATAATATTATCTAACAATCTATGAAATTCTTCAAATATTTCAAAATTTTCAGGAAGTACATCCTTGAACACTACTGGCTCTCAGAGGAATGCCATAATTTTTTCTTGGCCTTTGTTTTCATTCTATCTTATAGGATGCAGTAACCAAGGTGTGGAACACATTCAGGGGAAGAAAACCACGGATGAAATACATGGGCTAGTTTAGGAATGAAATAAAGATTTAATTGGTGTTGGATTTCTATACTAAGGGGACTTTTAGGATGCTTTTAGCCTTAAGGAAAGCAAGTATCATATAAGATTAAAAATGTCTGATATGTTAATATGATTGAAATAATGTAGCTTATTTAGATCATTACTTAAGTCAAAAATGTAACACAGGCTTCTGCTATAGGAGAATGGCAGACAAAATATTCTGAACAACATTCATTGTATGTAGATACTACATGAATTAAAACACAATATTTAAATGTTAAAAAAAAAGAAATCTAGGAGTCTCTTGGATGAATTCATGGGGTTTTCTAGGCATAATATCATATCATCGGCGAAGTGTGAGAGTTTCATCTCATCTGCCCCTACTTGGATGCCCTTAATACCCCTCTCTTGTCTGATTGCTATAGCTAGGACTTTGAGTACTATGTTGAATAGAAGAGGAGACAGTAGGCATGCTTGTCTAGTTCCGCATTGAAGAGGGAATGATTTTAATTTTTCCCCATTTTGAATGATATTAGCAGTGCGTTTGTCATAAATGGGTTTGATAAGTTTAAGGTATGAACTGTCTATGCCTATTTTGTTAAGAGTTTTTATCATAAAGGTGTGTTGGACTTTGTCAAATGCTTTTCCTGCATCTACTGACAGAATCATATGGTATTTGTTCTCAATTTTATTTATGAAGTGAATTGCATTTATAGATTTGCGAATGTTGAACCAGCCTTGCATCCCTGGAATAAAGCCCGCCTGGTCATGGTGAATTATTTTTTTGATGTGCTGCTGAATTCTATTTGCTAGAATTTTATTTAGGATTTTTGCATCTGTATTCATGAGGGATATTGGTCTGTAATTTTCTTTCTTTGTTATGTCCTTTCCTGGCTCTGGTATCAAGGTGATATTGGCTTCATAGAATGAGTTAGGAAGGATACCATCTTTCTCAATGGTGTTGAATAGTTTCTGTAGTATAGGTATGAGTTCATCTTTGTATGTTTGGTAGAACTCTGAAGTGTAGCCATCGGGCCCAGGACTTATCCATTTGGGGAGGTTTTTAATTACTGCTTCAATTTCTGAGCTTGAGATTGGTCTATTCAGGAGATCTGTTACCTCCTGGGTGAACTTAGAGAGGTTGTATGAATCCAGGAATTTGTCCATTTCATCTTTGGTCTGTAGTTTTGGGGCATATAGATTTTTATAGTAATCAAATATAATGTTTTGTATTTCTGTGGTGTCTGTTGTGATCCCTCCTTTTTCATTTCTTATTGAGTTTATTAGAGTCTTTTCCCTTTGAGTCCTTGTCAATCTAGTAAGAGGGCTATCAATTTTGTTTATTTTTTCAAAAAACCAGCTTCTGGTTTTGTTGATCTTTAGTATAGTTCTCTTGTTCTCCATTTCATTAAGTTCTGCTTTGATCTTCATTATTTCTTTTCTTCTACTAAAATTGGAAGTTGTTTTCTCTTCTTTTTTTTTTTTTTTTTTTTTTTTTTTTTTTTTGAGACAGAGTCTCACTTTATTGCCCAGGCTAGAGTGAGTGCCATGGCATCAGCCTAGCTCACAGCAACCTCAAACTCCTGGGCTCAAGCAATCCTGCTGCCTCAGCCTCCCAAGTAGCTGGGACTACAGGCATGTGCCACCATGCCCGGCTAATTTTTTCTATATATATTAGTTGGCCAATTAATTTCTTTCTATTTATAGTAGAGATGGGGGTCTCGCTCTTGCTCAGGCTGGTCTCGAACTCCTGAGCTCAAACGATCCGCCCACCTCGGCCTCTCAGAGAGCTAGGATTACAGGCTCGAGTCACCGCGCCCGGCCTTGTTTTCTCTTCTTTTTCCAGTTCCTTGAGCTTAATCATTAGGTTGTCAGTATCTAAGCTTTGTGTTTTTTGGATGTGAGCATTAATTGCTATTAATTTTCCTCTCAGGTAAGCTTTTGCTGTATCCCACAGGTTTTGTTAACAAGTATCACCTTTATCATTTTGTTCAAAGAAATTCTTGATTTCCCTCTGAATTTCTTCCTTGACCCAATCATTTTTCAATAATAGATTGTTTAGTTTCCACGGTTTTGTGAGGCATTGAGTGTTTCTGTTGGGATTGAACTGTAATTTTATGCCATTATGGTCAGAGAAGATACAAGGTATAATTTCTATTTTCTTGAATTTTTTCAGATCTGATTTGCAGCCTAGGATGTGATCAATTTTGGAGAAGGACCCATGGGCTGCTGAGAAGAATGTAAATTCAACTTTATTTGGGTGTAATGTTCTATAGAGATATGTCAGACCTTTTTGATCAAAGGCTCTGTTCAGGTCCATTATTTCTTTGCTTATTTTCTGTTTGGATTAACTATCCAGATTATTCAGTGGAGTGTTGAAGTCCCCTGCTACTATAGCAGTGTTGTGTAACATGGTGTTTAGATTAGATAAGGTTTGCTTTATGTAATTGGGTGCTCCTGCATTGTGTGCATAGATATTAAGAATTGTTAAATCTTCTTGTTGGATCTTCCCTGTCACCATTATAAAATGGCCTTCTTTATTCTTTCTTACTTTTGCTATTTTGAAGCTTATGTTATCTGCAAATAGTATAGCTACCCCAGCTTTCTTTTGACTTTGTTTGCCCAGATGATAGTTTTCCATGCCTTGACCTTCAGCCCAAAGGCATCTTTGTGGGTTAGATGTATTTCCTGTAGACAGCAGATACTAGGCTTGTGATTTTTTCCCACTCTGCCAGTCTATGCCTCTTCAAAGGACAGTTTAACCATTTATCGTAATTGGAGGAAGATTACCATTCATATTGTTGAGTGAAGACTTGTTGCTTTGTCTTACTCCTTGAGACGTCATGTAGTTCGAGATCTAAACTTTGATTCTTTGAAGATTTTACTTTGAGGAGTGTCTATTGCCCTGTTCAGTTAGAAACGTGGGTCTCAGAACTTTCTGTAGGGCTGGACTGGACTTTGCAAATTCCTTCAGTGATTGCTTGTCTGAGAAGGACTTTATTTCTTCCTCATAGATGAAACTTAATTTTGCCAGATAAAGAATTCTAGGTTGGGCTTTGTTCTGTTTTAGAAGGTTAAGGATAGGCACCCAATCCCTTCTGACTTGTAAGGTTTCAGATAAGAAGTCTGCTGTTAGTCTGATAATAATAGCATTATTAGGCATCTACCCCAAAAAGCATAAGACATTCTACTATAAAAACATCTGCGCCCGAATGTTTATGGCAGCACAATTCACTATTGCAAGGATGTGGAAACAACACAAGTTCCCATCAATTCATGAGTAGATAATTAAAATTTGGAATAGGTTCACAATGGAATACTACTCAATTCTAAGAAAAGACAGTGAGCGAGCACCGCTTATACTATCCTGGATTAAGCTTAAACCCATTATCCAAAGTGAAGAGACACAAGATCAGGAAATGGGCTTCACATGTACTCGCCATCAAATTGGTACTGACTGATTAAAACTATGGTGCTCAAATGGTAGTAGTGTTCATGAGAGAATTGGGGGTTGGGAGGGTAGACTCACATCTTAGGGATGTGGTGAGCCTTGTGGCGGGGAAGGGCATAACTCTAACCTTTTCTAGGGAGAGGCAAGGATATAAAATGTTACCAAAATGTCAAAAAAAAAATTTACTGGGTGTCGGGCAAGTGGGAGGGGGAGGAATTGATGGGTATATACTTACATGAGTGCGATGTGTACCACCTGGAAGATGGACATGCTTAAAGCTCTGACTTGAGGAAGGAGGAGTGGCAAGGGCAATATAGGTAACCTTAACAACATTTGTACCCCCGTAATATGATGAAATTTTAAAACATTTTAAAAAAATAGAGAATAAAACTGAGAAACGGAAAGGTAGGAAAACTAATCTTTCTGGATTTTAGAAATTCTTCAAAATTTGTGAACCAATAATAGCTGCCTTTCTTCCTAGCCAATGGAAGAAATTAAGGTAAGTTCTAAAAGCAAACTCAAGGATGAGACGAAAAATAATATAATAGTTGATTTTTTATTAAACTACACTAAAACTGCCTAGTTACTTGGGGGAAAATTTTATATTCTCATACTTTAGGCCAAATTATAATGCAGATAGAGTATACATGTAAATATAAATAAAACAAGCCATAAAACTATTAGAAGAAAATATAAATAAATATGTGACAAGATCAGGGCCAGAAAAGACTCTCAAATAATGTAGTAAATTTAGAAATAATAAATCAAAAGATGAATATATTTTATGACATATTAACCAAATTTTCTATATCTCAGCATGATAATAGTGGAACTAAATGTTAAATTGTGAAATAGGATTTCTAACATACAAGACTGGCAAAGGATTTTTTTCTGATTCCAAAGTAGTGATATAAAAACAAGCTGTCTTCACTCTCCCTTCTCACAGAAACACAAATGCAAATATACAGTGCCAAGATCATCATAGCAATATCTCAGAACTCAAACATGAAGATTAGACAGTTCCCAGGGCCACAGATAAATGAAAAATCTTTGAGTATGATGAGAGTCTCAGATTTTCTCATCTGGACTGTCCCATCCCCAAATCTGCCTGAAACCAAGTGTGCAAAAGTTGTATCCCAACTCATGGTTTCTACACTGGGAAAAAGTGAAATCAAGGTGGACAATCAACTTCACCATCTTGGGATCTATGGCAAGAGACTGAAGCATCATGAAGGCCTGAGGAGAGAAATGCTTTAGAGCACCCTGAGGCAAAGGGGAAAGGTGGGGATACCATCCCTCATCCCTTCTATATTGTGTGAGTGATCTATTCTTTAACTCACTGTTAAAAACACTGTTCTTTAACTCACACAAAGGAGACTCTAAATCAGAGCAGTAGTTCAGCAGCACCATGCTGTAGGAGGTATGTTTCGCAAGTCCCCAGGGCACAAATGCCTAGCCAGCCTTCCACACTGCTGAGATATCCTTTTGGGGACTGCCCCTATTTGGGACAGACAGTGCTCCAGTTCTTTACTAAAGATGAAGCAAATATGGGCTTAAGGCACCATCTAGTGCAAAAAGTAGGCAGCAACATAGCAACCTAACAAATCTCCAAGCAACCATATCCAATAAAAGCCAAAACAAGCCATACAAAGAATGGAATAAATAATTAATTCTTCAACACAAACACATAGATATATACCCACAAGAAAGAACAGCAGAAAAGGAACCAGGACCTCCCCAAGAGACAAGAGAGGGAACTAGTGACTGGCCCTATGGAGATGGTGATATGTACTCTTTCTCACCAAGAATTCAAAATAACAGTTTTAAGGAAACAGTGATCTTCATTATAATGCAAAAAAAGCAACTAAGAAATTTATCAGGGAAATTTAACAGAGTTTGGAATAATTAAACAGAAATCTTAAAACTGAAAAACACATTTGCTGAATTGTAAAATTCATTAGGCTCTCAACAACAGAATAGATCAAGCAGAGGAAAGATTCAGTCACCTTAAGGTTGGGCTATTTGAAAACACATAGAGGAAATAAAAAGAAAAAAATGTAGTGACACCCCCACCTCCACAAAAATAAGAAAAATTATTCAGCACCTGTTTTTAGTCTCAGCTACTCATATTCAGTGGAAAGATTACTCAGTCCCAGGAATTTGAGGCTGCAGTAAGCTATGATTGCACCACTACACTCCAGAATGGGTGACAGAGTGAGACCTTTTCCCACACACAAAAAAAAATAAAGAAAGAAAGAAAAAGAAACATAGATCACTCACACAATATAGAAAATTACCTCAAATTAACAAATGTAAGAATTACTGGTGTTCAAGAGGAAGTTAAGCAAGAGGAAGGGTTAGAAAGCTTATTCAAAGAAATAATAACAGAAAACTTTCCAAACTTGAGAAAGATATAAATATCTATGCACAAGAAGATCTAAGAAAACAGATTCAAACCAAATATGACTACCAGAAAGCATATAATAATCAAAATCTCAAAGGCCAAAGACAAAGAGAGGATTCTAAAAACAAGAATAGAAAAGAAACACATAAACATATAAAGGAGCCAGTTTATCTGGCCACAGAATTCTCAACAAAAACTGTACAGGCCAGGATGAAGTGGGATGACATTTTCAAAGTACTGAAAGAAACAACTGCCAAAGCTATCTTTCAAATATGAAGGATAAATAGTCCTTCTCTGGGGACAAAAAAAAAAAAGCTGAATGAATTCACTACCGCCTACCTTGTATAAGAAATGCTAAAGGAAGTTTTTCAATCTGAAAGGGAAAAAATAAAACTTACATGCAAAAAGAAAAAACTAAAGATATAAAACCCACTAGTAAAAGTAAATACACAGATAAACCCAGAATACTCTGCTATTTTGATTGTAGTGTACAATCGACTCATAACTATAGTATGAAGTCTAAAAGACAAACATATCAAAGGAATAATAGCTATGGCAACCTGTTAAAGAGAAGGACAAAGTAAAAATATGTTAATTGAGACAATAAAATGTCAAAATGTGTGTGAGGGGGAGGATGTTCATTTGAGAAAATTCAATATCCCTTTATGATAAAAACATTCAACAAATGACACTGAAGAAAAATAGATAAAAATAATAAAGATCAAATATAACAAAACCATCTAACATCATACTTAATGGGGAAAAATGGAAAGCCTTTCCCATAAGATCTGAAAAAAAGACAAGGATGCCCACTTTCACTGCTTTTATTCAACATAATAATGGAAGTTTGGGCCAGAGCAATTAGGAAAGATAAAGAAATAAATGCCATAAAAATATGAAAGGTCAAATTAACCTTGTTCACAGGTGGCATGATCTTATAATTAGAAAAACCTAAAAATTCCATCAAAGGAAAAAACTGTTAGAACTAATAAACAAATTCAGTAAAGTTGCAGGATATAAAATCAACACACAAAAATCAACAGCATTTATATGTGCCAATAGTAAGCAATCTGAAAAAAAATAAAGAAAGCAATATTATTTACAATAGCTACAAAAAAATATAAAATATGTAGCAAATGATTTAACCAAAAAAGTGAAAGATATGCACAAGGAAAACTATAAAACACTGATAGAAGAAATTGAATAAAACACAAAAAATGGAAAGCTAATGCATGCAGATGGATTGAAAGAATTAATATTGTTAATACGTCAATACTACCCAAAACAATTTTTAGATTCAATGAGATCACTATCTAAATACCAATGACATTCTTCACAAAAATAGAAAAGAAATTCTAAATTTTGCATGAAATCACAAAAGACCCTCAATAACCAAAACAATCAGGAGCAAAAAGAACAAAGCTGGAGGCGTCACACCACCCAACTTTAAAATATACTACAAAGCTATAGTAGCCAAATCAGCAGGGTACTGGCATGAAAACAGACACATAGACCAATAGGAGCAGAATAGAGTATCCAGATAAAAATCTATGCATTTACAGCCAACTTAGTTTTGATGAAGGCACCATGTACATACAATGGGAGAAGAACAGTCTTATCAATAAATTATTTGGGAAAAAATAGACAACCATAGGCAGAAGTATGAAACTAGACCCCATCTCTCACCATGTATAAATATCAGAGCAAAATGGATTAAAAACTTAATCTAAGACCTGAAATTATGAATTTACTAGATGAAAACATTAGGTAAATACTCAAGGACATTGTTCTAAACAGAGATTTTTTGTGTAAGAACTCAAAAGCACAGACAACAAAAGCAAAAATAGACAAATAGACATCAAGCTACAAAGCTTCTGCACAACAGAGGAAAAATCAACAAAGTAAAGAGAAAATCCACAAAATGGGAAAAAATCTTTTGTAAAGAACCCATATGACAAGAGATTAATAATGAGAATATGTAAGGAACTCAAATAGCTCAATAGGAGAAAAATCAAATAATCTGATTTTAAAATGGGCAAAAGATCTGAATAGACATTTCTTGAAAGAAAACATATGAATGGCCAACAGGTTTATGAAAAAATGTTCAACATCACTAAAAACCAGAGAAAGGCAAATCAAAACCACAATGAGATATAATTTCACCACAGTTAAAATGATTTTTATCAAAAAGACAGGGATCAACAGTTGCTGGTGAGGATGTAGAGAAATGGAAACCCTCATACACTGTTGGTGAGAATGTAATTAATATAACCACTATGGAAAAGCATTCCACAAAAACTAAAAACAGAAATACCATATGATTAAGCAATTCCACTTCTGAGTATATATCCTAAAGAAAGGAAATTAATATACTGAAGATACATCTACACACCTAAGTTTATTGCAACATCATTTACAATCACAAAATATAGAATCAACCTATATGCTCATCAATAGATGAATGGGCAAAGAAGATGTGGTATATGTACATGATGGAATATTTTCAGCCGTAAAAATAATAAAGTCCCATTATTTGCAACAACATGGATGAAACTGGAGGTCATTATATTAAATGAAATAAGCCAAGTACAGAAAGATAAGTACTGTATGTTCTCATTCATATGTGGGAGTTAAAATAAAGTGGATATTATGAAGATAGAGATAATAGACTGGTGGTTATCAGAAGATGAGAAGGGGAGTAGGGAGGGGGATGAAGAGAGGTTGATTAAGAGGTACAAATATTCAGTTAAGACCTATAGTTTAATAAATCAGCAGGGTGACTATAGTTAACAATAATCTAGTGTACATTTCAAAATACCTGGAAGAGAATAGTTTAAATGTTATAAGCATAAAGAAAAGATGAGTTTTAAGGTGATGGATATTTCAGTTATTCTGATTTGATCTTAACACATATATGAATGTATCAAAATTTCATCTATACCCCAAAAATATATGCATATATTATCCATCAATAATTTTTAAAAAGACTGGAAACAACATAATGTCTAGTAAGGACATTAAAAATACAAATTTCTTAGAAAACATAGGGAATTTGTGAACACTTTTATTCAAAAACAGCCAAAGGGCAGTAATATTCTATTCATTAAGTATAAATTACCAATAAACATTGAAGAAATTGCTATATGTATCCAGCAATTGATGAAATGTGAATTTAAATGAGCAAAAGGACAAAATATTATTTGGGTCATTATTTTGGCAAAGATTTTCTACACTGATAATGCATTTTAACCTTGGTCCCATTAATGAATCTTCCATTCTCCAAGGACACTGTCCCAATTCCTACGTGCATTAGTTATCTTTTGTTTTGTTTTTTCTATAATATTAATTACCTATTATGTTTATTAGTTACTTTGAAGCAGGATTGCCAAGCTAAATTTTTTTAATTTAGCTGATCCTACCTGTTACAAGTTGACTATATAAAACATCCTCAACCATGTCTGTGGTGAAACTTTTAAAGGACTCATTCTGTATTAAGATGATTGTGTCAGGTCCTCAACTTTGCAAAAATTAAAGAGGATTTCTAGTTCTCTCTGTCCATTAATTAGTCTTTCCTTCTATTTAACCACTCAGATTATACAGAAATAATTCTTTTTAAATTTTAAATTTAATTATTTAAAATTTTGATATTGGCCTTCATGATACAGGTTAGACATAGGAATATAAAATTTGGGATAGCTTGTATATGTATTTTCACTGCTACTTTTGAGTACAAGTTCAATAAAAAGGCATGACTAGATTATATCCATATTGCTGCTAATACATTATTGTTTAGTTGTGAATCACATTAAGGATTTGCGGATAAAACAAAAACTAATGCCTGAATGACAAACTAAATAGTAAGTATTTTCATATCTCTCAAACCAACTATTTTTTTCTTTTGTGAAATTTGGTAAAATAATTTCCTGTCACTTTTCTAAGCTTGTGTGTGTGTGTGTGTGTGTGTGTGTGTGTGCATGTATTTTAATTTGGATAGTTCATAAGGATCTGAAGAATTAATTTTATTTCTTAAATATCATTTCTTTTGAGAATATTAATTACGGAAGCAAACAGAAGTACTGTTTTATGGTAAAGTATGTGGGCAATAAAATAGTCAAATTCAATGGGCATAAATGTAACATTTATTGCCCCCACTGCCAACAGAGACCCCACACATACACACACACACACATATGCACACAACCTCAAATGCATAAATATACTTACCCCCAACCTAAAGAAATTTGGTTTGACATTTTATCTATAAAATATTCTATATTTTTTAAAATACAAATACTTTTAAGTATATTAAGCAGAAATCAATCAATTATACTTGCTTTATAATCTATTTGTCAGAATTTGATCATTGAAAAGGCCAAAAGATTCTTTCGCATCCTGGGATAATACTCAAAGTCAGCAGGGATTTTGCTAGAGGTTGCAATAAGAAAGGAACAGAAGATGACTGCAAGAAGGAAGAAAGTGGGCATTGGGGAACAACCATCCTGTATTTCTCAATTTTAGCTGTTGCAGATATTTCCAGTGTGTATCTGCAGAACAGTACCACTATTTAAAAACAGCATTTAGAAAAAAAAAAAATTGCCTATGAGGCTCTATCAGTTTTTGCCCTCTCTGCTAGTGTTTAGAAATTCTGCTGCCTCTTATTACATAAATTCTATCTGAGATCATTTTTTTTCAAAGAAGGAAAAGGAGTAGGCTTCAGTTGGAACAAACCATCTAAAAGAATATTCTCACACAATTACAGGACCTTCTAGCTAAATATCCAATGCAATGCAATGCCTTAGAAAATTTTGACTATAAAAGAGGACTAAATTTTATCAAATGCTTTTTTCCACATCTATTGAAATGATCATATGAGTTTTATCCTTCATTTTGTTAATGTAGTGTATCACATTTATTAATTTGTATATTTTGAACAATCCTTGTATCCCAGAGATAAATCTCACTTGATAATGGTGAATGATTCTTTTAATGTGATCATGGATTAGGTTTGGTAATATTTTGTTGAAGATTTTTGCATCTATGTTCATCTAGATTATTGTCCTAGATTATTCATCTAGATTATTGTAATTTTCTTTTCTTGTAGTGCCCTTGTCTGGCTTTAGGATCAGGTTAAGGATGATCTTGTAAAGTGAATATGGAAGTATTCCTTCTACTTTGCTTTTTTGAAGTAATTTGAAAAGAATTGGTATTAGTTCTCCTTTAGATGTTTGGTAGAATTCAGAAGTGAAGCTGTCCACTACTGACCAGGTTTTTCTCTGATGGAAGACTTTTTCTTACTGATTCATTGTCCTTACTCATTATTGATCTGTTCAGATTTTCTATTTCTTCATCATTCAGGGGTGATAGTTTGTATGTGTATGAAAATTTATCCATTTCTTCTAGATTAACTGATTTTTTGACAAATAATTGCTCATAGTAGTTTCATATGATCCTTTGGCTTCCTGTGGTATCAGCTGTAATGTCTCCTCTTTCATTTCTGATCTTATTTGAATCTTCTCTCTTTGTTCCTTCTTAGTAATCTAGCTAAGGATTTGTCAATTTTGTTTACCTTTTCAAAAAACCGACTGTTAGTTTTGTTGGGTTTTTTTCTAACACTTTTCTATTCTCTGTTTCATTTATTTCTACTCTGATCTTTGTTATTTCCCTCCATCTGCTAGCTTTGGACTTAGTTGGTTCTTCTTTTTATAGTTCTTTGATGTATACCATTAGATTATTTATTTGAGATTTTTCTTCTTTTTTGATGTAGGCATTTATCACCATAAATTTCCCTTTTAGGACTGCTTTTAGTGTATCACATAAATTTTGGTATTTCCATTTTAGTTTATCCCAAGGTATTTTATTTTATTTATTTATTTTATTTATTTATTTTTTGAGACAAAGTCTCACTCTGTTGCCCGGGCTAGAGTGCCATGGTGTCAGTCTACCTCACAGCAACCTCAAACTCCTGGGCTCAAAAAATCCTTCTGCCTCAACCTCCCGAGTAGCTGGGACTACAGGCATGTACCACCATGCCCCGCTAATTTTTCCTATATATTTTTAGTTGACCAATTAATTTCTTTCTATTTTTAGTAGAGACGGGGTCTTGTTCTTGCTCAGGCTGGTTTTGAACTCCTGACCTTGAGTGATCCTCCTGCCTCAGCGTCCCAGAGTGCTAGGATTAGATGTGAGCCACCACACCTGGCCATCCCAAGGTATTTTAAAATTTTATTTCTTCTATGATCTTTTGGTTGTTTAAGAGCATGTTGTTTAATTCCACATATGTGTGTGTTATTCTAGATTTCTCCTATTATTAATTTCTAGTTTATGTCATCAGAAAATATACTTGATATGATTTCGATCCTTTTAAATATGTTAAAATTTGTTTTGTGGCTGCACAAATAACCTATCTTGGAAATGTTTTGTGTACACTTTAGAAGAATGTATATTCTTCTACTACTGGATGAAGTATTTTGTATACATACGTTATGTCAGTTTGGTCTAAAGTATAACTCAAGTCCAATGTTTACTTATTGATTTTATGTCTAGATCTGTCTATTGTTCAAAGTGGGTTCTTTTTTTTTTAATTTCAGAGCTTTACAGGGATACAAATGCTTTGGTTACATAAATTGCCTTTAAGTGGATTATTGAAGTCCCCTATTATATTGCAGTCTATCTCTCCCTTCCAGTCATTCAATAATTGCTTCATGTATTTAGGTGCTCCAATGTTGGTTGCATGTATATTTAAAATCATTTTGTCTTCATGGTGAATTAATTTATTTATCATTATGAAAACACTATTTTTATACTTGTTGATGTAGTCTATTTTTTATAATGTAAGTATAGCCACCCTTGCTCTCTTTCAGTTTCTGTTTGCATAGAATATCTTTTTCCAGTCTTTCACTTTCAGTATGTGTGTCCTTGCTACTAAAGTGAGTGTCTTGTAGGAAGCATATGGTTGGACCTTGTTTTTTCTTAATTCATTCAATGACTCAATATGTTTTCATCAGATAATTTCATCTATTTACATTCAAGATAATTATTGGTAGGTAAAGAATTGCTACTGCAATTTTGTAATTTATTACAAAATTTGTAATTTATTTTTTTATTGTTTCATAGGTTCTTTCTTCTTCTCTTGCTGTATTTCCTTGTGGTTCAATGGTTTTCTGTGATGATATGCTTTGAATCCTTTCTTTTTATATGTTTTGCAACTACTATAGGTTTTGCTTCATGATTACCATTAGGTTAACATAAAATATCTTGTCCTTATAACAGTCTATTTTAAACTGACAACAATTTGCATTTAATTGTATATAAAAACTCTCCATTTTCACTCCCTCTCCCTTACCCTTTATAATTTTGATATCAAAATTTAGTATTTAAGTTGCTTTACACACCACCCTTAAGAGTATTAGAGAATTCTAAGTAAGTTGTCAAATATATTTCTATGAGTTGTTCAAAATGTTCCCTTACCATCCTTTTAGTATCTGTGAGATCTGTGGTGATATCCCCTCTTTAATTCCTGATCTTGCTAATATGACTTCTAGAGCAGTTGAATAAGATCAGTGAGAATTGACATTCTTGCCTTGATCTTATTCTATTTTCCCTCTGTTGGTGTTTTTTATTTTATTTTATTTTTTTATTTCAGGAAAATATGAGAGTACAAACATTTTGGTTACATTTTATATCTTTGCCTCTCCCTAGCAAAGGTTAGAGGTATGCTCCTCCCCTCCACAATGCTCACTGCATCTGTCAGTTGTGAGTCTACCCCACAACCCCCTAATCCCTGGAGAACATCACCACCATCTGAGCACCATAGTGTTTATTAGTCAGTACCAATTTGATGACAAGTACAAGTGGAGTCCATTTCTTCTTGTCTTGTGTCACCTCACTTCAGTTAATGGGCTTGAGCTCAATCCAAGAAAATATAAGTGGTGCTAGATCATTGTCATTTCTTATAATTGAGTAATATTCCATTGTATATATATACCAAATTTTAATAATCTACTCATGAATTTGATGGGCACTTGTGTTGTTTCCACATCCTTGCAATAGTGAATTGTGCTGCCATAAACATTCGGGTGCAGATGTCTTTATTATAGAATGTCTTATGCTCTTTTGGGTAGATGCCTAATAATGCTGTTGCTGGATTGAATGGTGTTTCCATTTTTAGCTCTTTGAGGTATCTCCAAATTATTTTCCACAGAGGTTGCACAATGAGATATCACCTAACCTCTGCTGGTGTTTTGTTTTGTTTTGTTTTTCTCTGTTTGTCACCCTGATTAGATGTTCAACAATACTACACAGCTGTTTCAAAAAACAACTTTTGGTTTTATTGTTTTTCTCTATTGTCCTTTTGTTTTCAATTTTATTGATTTCTTGTCTTATTTTTATATATTGGAAATCCTCTCAGAAGTTATACATTTTATTTTCAACAATCAATTTTCTAAGATGATTTGTAGAGAACTGGTAAATTTTGTATGTTTTAAAATTTTTGGTAGAAATCAACAATCCATCAATCCTTAGTTCTCTTTGTTGGATTATTTAAGTATATATTCATTTATTTTAGTAGATATAGAACTATGTAAGTTACATTTTCATCTTGAATGAGACTTGATAGATTGTGTCTTTCAAAGAATTAGTTCATTTCATGTACTTTACCCAATATATATGCAGAGTTTTCAATATATTCAATTTCATCTTTTTAATATCTATATATTCTATAATAACATCATACCTGATGAATTGCATCTTCTCTCTTTTTTTCAGATTATTCTCACAAAAGTTTTATCAATGTTATACATTCTAAGAATAAGCTTTTGACTTCATTATTCTCATTATTCTATTTTCTATTTCCTTCATTTTTGTGTTTTTATTTCTTTTCTTCTGTTTAGATATTTTTATTTGACTTTTAAGATGCAGATTGCCTAAAATATCAAAGGTACTTATGAGAAATCACACAGCAATAACAACATTCATCTTGTTGGGACTTACAGATGACACACAGCTGCAAGTTTTGGTTTTTATCTTCTTATTTCTGACATACATTCTGAGCATAATTGGAAACCTGACCATTATCATTCTTACCCTGATGGATTCTCATCTTAAAACACCTATGTATTTTTTTCTTCGAAACTTCTCCTTTTTAGAAATCTCATTCACAACAGTCTGTATTCCCAGATTCTTGTATAGCTTATCAACTGGGGACAATACCATTACTTATAATGCCTGTGCCAGCCAAATATTTTTTATTGGACTCTTTGGGGCCACAGAATTTTTTCTCCTGGCGGCCATGTCCTATGATCGCTATGTGGCCATCTGTAAACCCCTGCATTACATGACCATCATGAACAACAGGGTCTGCATCACCCTTGTCCTCTGCTGCTGGATCTCTGGATTGATGATCATCATCACACCACTCGGTATGGGCCTCCAGCTAGAATTCTGTGACTCCAATGCCATTGATCATTTTGGCTGTGATGCATCTCCTCTTTTTAAGATCTCATGCTCAGATACTTGGTTCATAGAACAAATGGTTATAATCTGTGCAGTATTGACATTCATTATTACACTAATAGGTGTGATTCTCTCTTATATATATATTATCAAAACAATTCTCAGATTCCCCTCTGCTCAGCAAAGGAGAAAAGCTTTTTCCACTTGTTCTTCTCACATGATTGTTGTTTCCATCACTTATGGCAGCTGCATTTTCATCTATATCAAGCCTTCAGCCAAAGAAGAGGTGGATATTAATAAAGGGGTATCTGTGCTCACTACATCTGTTGCCCCTTTGTTGAACCCCTTCATTTATACCTTAAGGAACAAGCAAGTGAAACAAGCTTTCAATGACACAATCAAAAAAATTGCATTTATCTTACACAAGTAAGAGCATGCTGACTTGAGCAACTAAATAAAAATGAAATATTTGTTTCTTAACATTTTTTCTGGAAGTCCTAACTAGTTCAGCCAGTTTAATGTTCTCACACTTGAATCTTGACTTGTGAAACTACTAGGATCAAATAATTTCTTTCTTTCTTTAATCTCGATCAGAATTCTTTCTATTATTAAGTGAACATGAGAATTTATTTCCAGGAAATTAAATATTTCTTCATTTTTCATTTGGATTTTTAAATATTATTCAAAAATAAATTATATAACTTGATAAAATAGTATTTATGATTACTGAGAAATTTTTGGAACAATGGTTTTGAAAAACTTCTTTATTTTAAACATGTAGATATGCTGAAACATTTAAAATATAAAAAGAGGCATTTAATCTTGCTTTAAGGTATTAATCAAGTAAAATTCAAACATACTGCAACCAAAGGGAGAAAACAAATACCAAGAATCTGGAAACAAATATGGCCTACAAAGGATACAAGCAAGCCAGAATATTTACTACTTTAAAAATTTGGAGTAAAAGTTAGAACATAGCTGTTTGACAGTAACATGCACACACACACATCTCTGTATACACACACAAACAGAAAAAAGTAAAAATAAAAATAACAAGAGGACTTTTTCTTCTAGTTTTGTCAGAGAAACAAGTATGAGTTTGTGCTTTCTGCAAGAAATAACCATAAAACTGAATCAACTATATGAGGAAACTTTTGACAACAAGCAGCTTAAAATGCTATCCTCCAGAAAAGGGAAATGTAGTGCAATAAATAAGCCTCTAATTGGCACTAACTCAGCTTGCACTATGAGCTAGAGACTAAGCCCAGCATGATTGTCTCTCTGAGCTAAATTGGTAAAGATTGAGGCAGATGAAATGGTTAGTATCTACAGGTTGAGGAGGAGGGATCTGTGTAAAAGGAGTCTGTGTGTGGCATTTCCCACATGTACTTGACTGAGGGATTGACTGAATACATTCAGGGCAAGAGTAGTCTAGGATTACCAGAGACAAAGCTGAGTATTGAACAAGATGCTAAAGGCCAAGTAATCTGTGAGCTTGAAGTTTTGGTTCAGGCAAAGTGAAGAGACCTTGTTAATATCTCCTAAAAACTACAGGTTTGTACCTGAATACTACCACTTAGGAGTACCTTAGGAGTAAGGACCACATCCTAGAGCAAGAGGCAGTACTTAGGTCGGAGGGCAAAAATTCATTTACCACATGTTCTTGTAAATAAACTTTTATTAGAATATGTCCACCGCCATCACTTGCATAGTGCCTCTTGTTTTCAACAGTACAGTTGAATTGTTTAACAGAGACCTCAAGCATCAAAAAGCCAAAAATATTTATTATCTGGCCTTTTACAGAAAAAGCTTACACACATTTGGTGTAGAATTTACTTTTTCATTTTTACGATTTTTATCATTTGGGAAGAAATAATGAGAGATAAATTGCTATGCACCTACACTCTCTTCGTTTACCCAGATATATCTAAGAAGCAGCTCTTAAACTTCCTGGTCACCTTAAAGAATTCAGTTAAGTCCATTGCTCTGCAGTCTCTCCGTTTGTCCCTGAATGTACTTCAAAACAGATTTTGAGGACGTGGCGGCAATCTGGCTGCCACATCTGTCACACTATTGATCACCAGGGTTGATTCGGCTGATCTGGCTGGCAAGGTGGGTGTCTCTTTCCTCCCTCACCGCTCCATGTGCATCCCTCCTCTCCCGAAGCTGCACACTGGTGATTGGTCTAAGAAGACAACCTTCCCCTACAGAGGAGGGTCCTTCTTCAGTCAAGTGTATACAAGTAGCTGCACTCCCCTGCTAGAACCTCCAAACAAGCTCTCAAAACAATTTTGAAAGATCATGAATTTTGGGAATCCTGCCTCTTCTATCCAACCTAGATCTCACACTAACAATGAAAATTAAAACCCATCAGTGTTTTATAACAAATGGGGAAGTCACCTGCTTTGTCATTTAAAATGAAATTATGTTCAGTCCACTCATTTCTATAAATCTTGAATCTCACCTCAATACCCCCTGAAAATAATAAACCGCACTGTGCAATTCAAAATTAAGCCACCTATTCCCTATGGCCTCTTATTTCTGGTTAAGGTTATCTGCATGATCTGCCTGCCAGTTTGCTAACATCTTTTATGTGTCATAAATGTAAAATATCGTTCCTCTCAAATGTGGGTTGGCTGAAACATCACACATCCAGATATTCCCACACTTGCATAAAAATAGTCATTCATTTTTTAACAAGACCTTGAGCTAAAGGGACTATCCAAGATGAAAATTTTTTGACACTGGTTCTTATTTAATTCTGCTGGAAAAAATTAACTGCTTTCCTAAAAATAGTGCATTTACTAATCTTTATGTTAGATTTGTTTCACGCTTTAAAAAATGAGGATTTTTGGTCCTTGGCATTCAAAATAGGTATTAGAAATTTCTTTTTAAAAATTCAAATAAAATTTAAAATTACATATGTCAAAAAAGTCATATATGACAAACCCATGGCCAATATCATACTGAATAGGGAAAAACTGAAAACATTCCCACTTAAAACTGGAACCAAACAAGGTTGCCCTTTATGACCGCTTCTATTCAACATGGTGCTGGAAGTCCTTACCAGAACAATCAGACAAGAAAAAGAAATCAAGGGCATCCAAAAGCGGGCAGAAGAGGTCAAACAATCACTCTTTGCTGACAATGTGATCTTACATCTACAAAATCCCAAAGATTCTGCCATTAGATGACTGGAATTGATAAACAAATCAGCAAAGTCTCAGGTTACAAAATCAATGTACACAAATCAGTAGCATTCCTATATGCCCACAACAGTCAAACTGAGCACCAAGTCAAAGACTTAATACCCTTCACAATAACAACAAAGAAAATAAAATACCTAGGAATATATTTAACTAAGAAGGTAAAAGACCTCTACAGGGAGAACTAGGAAACACTGAGGAAGCAAATAGCAGAGGATGTAAACAGGTGGAAAACCATACCATGCTCGTGGGCCAGCAGAATCAACATTGCTAAAATGTCTATACTACTCAAAGTGATCTACAGATTCAATGCAATCCCTACTAAAATACCAACATCATTTTTCAGAGATCTAGAGAAAATAATTCTACGCTTCATATGGAACAAGAAAAGGCCCCATATAGCAAAAGCAATCTTATGCAAAAAGAACAAATTGGGAGGCATCAATTTACCATACTTCAAGCTATACTAGAAGGCTATGGTAACTAAAACACCATTGCAATGGCACAAGACCAGAGGCATAGACCAGTGAACCCAGTTATAAAACCATCCTCATGTAGACATATAAACTTTGACAAAGCAGACAAAAACATACACTGGGGAAAAGAATCCTTAGTCAATAAATGGTGCTGGTCAAAGTGGAAAGCCACACGTAGAAGACTGAAACAGGATCCACACCTTTCACCTCTCACAAAAATCAACTTATGGTGAATAACAGACTTAAACCTAAAGTGTAAAACTATAAGAATTCTAGAAGAAAATGTTGGAAAAATTCTTATAGACATCAGCCTAGGCAAAGAATTTATGAAGAAGACCCCAAAGGCAATCACAGCAACAATAAAAATAAATAAATGGGACTGATCAAATTAAAAAGCTTCTGCACAGCCAAAGAAACTATCACAAGAGCAAACAGACAACCTACAGAATGGGAGAAAATATTCAAATGTTTTACATCCAATAAGGGGCTGATAACTTGAGTCTATAAAGAACTCAGGAAAATCAGCAAGAAAAACTCAACTCTATCAAAAAGTGGGCAAAGACATGAACAGAAATTTCTCAAAAGAAGATAGACTAATGGCTAACGAACATATGAAAAAATACTCAACATCTCTAATCATCAGGGAAATGCAAATCAAAACCACAATGAGGTATCACTTATCTCCAGTGAAAATGGCCTTTATCAAAAAGTCTCAAAACAATAAATGTTGGTGTGGATATGGAGAGACAGGAACACTCATACACTGCTGCTGGGACTGCAAACTAGTTCTACGTCTGTGGAAAGCAATATGGAGATACTTGAAAGAGATACAAGTAGAACTACCATTTGATCCAGGAATCCCATTACTGGGCATATGCACTAGAATATTTATAGCTACATAATTCAAAATTGCAAAGAGGTGGAAACAACCAAAGTGTCCATCAATACGAATGGATTAATAAAATGTGGTATATGTATACCATGGAATTCTACTCAGCCACAAAAAACAATGGTGATCTAGCACCTCTTGTATTACCCTGGATAGAGCTGGAGCTCATTCTACTAAGTGAAGTATCCCAAGAGTGGAAAAACAAGCACCACATGTGCTCATCATCAAATTGGTATTAACTGATCAAAACTTAAGTGTACACATAGTAATAACATTCATTGGGTGTCAGGCAGATGGGAGGGGGGAGTAGGGGATGAGTATATCACACCTAATGGGTGTGGTGCGCACCGTCTGGGGGATGGACATACTTAAAGCTCTGACTCGGGTGAAGCAAAGGCAATATATGTAACCTCACATTTGTGCCCCTGTAATATGCTGAGATAAAAAAGAAAAAATAAAATAAAATATTTTTAAATGACCTTTAAAAAATAATTTTCCTATTTTTTATAATATCTATCAGTTAGTTTTTAAAGAGTAGAGGGAGAGTTTTTATGTCAGTTTCTTTGCTTTAGACAATACAAGAAAGAAATCAAATGTCTTACCAATTGACTTACATTATCCAACACCATCACAGTGTGTCTGATGCTTCTGTATTTTCTTGTCCCTAGAGGCTCTGTCCCCATTGTTGCCAATGCAAGGGTGATTGCCAAAACTAATTATATTGAAGATTCCTTAGTGACTTTTAAAGCTGGGCTCCAAGGACTCTTTTGTTTGTTGACTCTTTTGACTTCTGTTGTAGATTAAATATATAAATTAACGAGTTATAATATTCAGTACCTAACATGTTTGCCTGACCAATAAGTCCAGAAAATCAACTATTCCCTGTCAGCCAATAGCTCATGGTGTTCCCAACACTTAACACTAGGTGTTCTATTATTTTAGCTATTAATACCAAGAGGACAAGAACATATCTTCTTGTTCTAAAATGGCAGAAGTCCTGTCATGGAAAAAGCTCTGTGAAGGGTGGCTCTGGTCATTTCAAGGGACTTTTCTGGTTGAATATGTTTCCCTGAGAAAACTTAGCATTCACATGTCTCCACTGGAATATTTCTGTTCAACCTCTCTCTTATTTTGAGCATCTGCAAATAAACTAGGAACAGATATCATGAAATAACTTACTGCTAAAAGGGTAAGTATGAATATATTTGTTACTCAGTTATTTTTAGTGTATGTATGCATATATACTGGCAGGAAGAGAGAGGTGGGTGGGAAATGTAATGATATAGTTCTCTCTTTAAGCAAAGTATTAGACTTAATCAATATGTTGAATATCAATGCTAGCACTTGATGGAAAAATCAATCCTACAAACATTTACGAAATATTTTTTCCTAGAATGATGGCCCTAGAAATCATTACCAGATCTGGGTGGGAAATATTCAGAAATAAAGTTCTCTATAAACACACATATATAAAATAAAAATTTAAGTGTATATATACACACACAATAGCAACAGACTGAAATATTGGCTGAGATTTTATTATTCATTTTTGATCTTCAAAATTAAAATACTTTCTGGAAATTAAACACTCAATGTAGGATTTAGTCAATATGGATATGATGGGATTATTAAATATTTAATATTTATGCAAGACTGGATTCAGGAAAAGCAAGATATTGATGACTGAAGATGAAATGCAGTTTTAAGACCCAAGCAAACCTGAATTCAGTACCAAGAGAACTCCTGCATGGTGAAATGAGATAGTGAAAAAGAAGAAAGGACAGAAGTTCTCAGTGTGAGCCATAAAGTCACCGTCTGGTGATAATGCTCTACTCAAAATGGTATTAGCTTCCTATCAAGCTTTATCCACCCTGAGTCTAGATTAAGATCCCTGCCCTATCATAATGTCTCTCTACCATAAGACTTCCTTCAGTGTATTGGGTGTATAGTAATAGAAGGCAGTGCTTACTTGGTTAGACAAAAGAGAGAAAGACAGTGTTCAAAGTTCTCAGAGTACATGCATCAAGACTTTTTGAGGGAAACATTCTGAAATCATAAAAAATGGCTTATTTTTAAAGATTGCTTTTGCATTTAGTAAAGGTAAGAAATTTTGGAACTCTGAAGACATTACCTGCAAGTTAGAAACCTGTGAGTATCTAGCAATATAGTTGAGATTACATAAAAAACAACTCCCACCTAGCTATTGATCTTAACACAGAATAACAGACTCCCTAGACTTCACTCTTAATATTTCACTAAAAGAAATATTGAGCAAATATTAAGAGATCAATATACTAAAAAGATAAAGAATAAAATTGGGAGAATTACACAGTTGCACAATGGCAACTTTTACTCCCCATCAGCCCTAATATTATATGTGAATTGAATAAAGGATTGCAGATAGAGTGACACACATTTAGTTTTTGCCCTCAATAATCCTGTTTACACGAGTTGTGTCAACATAATTACTAATACTGTCCCCTTTGCTTCTCAAGCATCTTGGTTTAGACAATAAATTGCATGATACTACTCTACCTTTGTTTCAATTGCCCATAGAAGCATGTCTTCAGGAAACTAAGACATTCAAGTAAATGTGCACCAACAATCAGAGTACAATGATTAAGAATCTGGAACTCTGGAGTGTCTATGTCTAGCCATTTATTATTTAGACAACAGTGGCCATGTACTTACTTCTCTGTGCCTCAGCTTTCCCATTTTTAAATTGGAGATAATATACCTATACTTTATATAATATATAATTTATAATTTCTCTAATCTGAGTATATAAATGAAATCATAAAAATATAGCTGTTATGTTCTTCAGTGGTTCATTTATTATACTCAAAATTATCTCATAGTGTGATAAAAGAGCATACCAAAATAATCAGATTGTATTATACAGCATTATCCAAGGGGTAGATATAATATATAGATAATGAAGCTTAGAAGAAACATATAAAATAGCAAATGTGGATGATTCAGGGTCAAAACATGTTTTTCCTTTATAGTGAATAACCAAGAATTAAAAAGCTATCAAAAAACAAATAAAAATACATCTCAAGGGAACTGAAATGCCTTGTGTGGGTCCTGATCTAAAGCTTTATGTTAGGATTTTAACAATTCACAAATTTTAAAGAAAATGAATGAAAATTAAGTGAATTTTTTTAAAAAATAGCTTATGAGTTGAAGGAAACATTTGGCAGCATAAGAACAGTAATTAAAAATTAAAAATAAATGTAATGCAATCAAATAAAAAGGCACATGATCCAGGACAGGAGTTAAAATTTTTAATTCACTATAAATATATTCCTATAGCATATTAATAAAGGAAATGTTATGCTATAGTTCAATAACTAAAATTTGTAAAATAATCTCATTTGGCCATTCTGTATAAATAGATTAGGGGAGCTCAACTTACTATAAAATATACTAATATATAGTAGTATATGTGTATATATATTTTCACTATGAAATTTTTCAGATCAACAGGTAAAACTTACAGGTGTTGGATGAATTGAATAGGCACAGGAGTATCATTAGCTGATTTTGGCATTGAATTCTGCAGTTCAAATTTCTCTGACATTTACATGTACATTTGGCAAAATCCAGAGGTCAATAATGCGAAACCACACAGCAATAACAACATTCATTCTTCTGGGACTGACAGAAGACCCACAGCTGCAGGTTTTGCTTTTTATTTTTCTATTTCTCACTTACATGTTTAGTGTAACTGGAAATCTGACCATCATTACTCTCACTATGGTGGATGCTCACCTTAAAACTCCCATGTATTTTTTCCTCCAAAATTTTTCTTTCTTAGAAATCTCATTTACAACTGCTTGTGTTCCAAGATTCCTGTACAGTATATCAACTGGGGACAGAACAATTACCTATAATGCCTGTGCCACTCAACTATTTTTAACAGATCTCTTTGGGGCAACTGAATTTTTTCTTTTGGCTACCATGTCATACGATCGCTATGTGGCCATCTGCAAACCCTTGCATTATATGACAATCATGAACAGCAAAGTGTGCAAAACAATGGTTATTAGTTGTTGGATGGCAGCATTTATGATTATTCTCCCACCACTTAGCTTAGGTTTTGATCTGGAATTCTGTGACTCTAATGTCATTGATCATTTTGGTTGTGATGCATCTCCTATCCTGAAGATATCATGCTCAGACACATGGTTAATAGAACAGATGGTGATAGTGTGTGCTGTGTTGACATTCATCATCACACTCATGTGTGTAGCTCTTTCCTACATTTATATCATCAGAACTATTCTAAGAATCCCTTCTGTTCAACAAAAGAAAAAAGCCATTTCTACCTGTTCTTCACACATGATCGTGGTTTCCATCACCTATGGCAGCTGTATCTTCATCTATGTTAAACCATCTGCAAAAGAAGAGGTAAACATTAATAAAGGTGTGTCAGTGCTTATTTCTTCGATATCACCTATGTTGAATCCTTTCATATATACCCTGAGAAATAACCAGGTTAAACAAGCCTTTAGTGACTCAATCAAAAAAATTGCATTTCTCTTAAAGAAGTAAAGTATATGTAAATTGACAAATCGATTCACAAGATCAACATCTACTTCATATTTTTCATAAAGCCAATAACCAACTTTGTAATTTCTTAACCTATGGAGCAATCAAGTTGACCTCATAGCCATTTAATCATTGATTTTACATTAATTTATTTACTGAGAAATTAATTATTGACCAATACTCTATGATAGACAAAATATATCACAATAAACTTTTAACCAGATTAAATCATTTCTTTTCCTTCTTTTTAGATGATTTTCTCAGATAATTTTTATGGGTGTGAAATCATTCTTTTTTTTCTAGCTTCTATGAGAAGTAATTCTTAATCAAGACACAAATTCCTCCCCCCATTAAAAAAATGACAGATTTAACTAACAAACTTTAAAATGAACTTAGCAAATTGAGAAAATTTAAAGAAAAACATTAAAGAAAAAATATAAGTAAAAGAATAACTTTGTGGTACAGTAACGCAAAAGATGTAATATTGTAAATACATAGCAAATTCTATAAGTCTTTAACACAAAATTTGTTTTAAAACATTGGAATTAATATTTATTGAAAGTCCTGGAAAATCTACATCTAGGAATTTATACCAAAATTATAGTTGCCAATAAGCCAACTGATTGCAGTTATTTTGGAATAGTAAAAGGTTGAAATAAACCAAACGAACATCACTTGACAATGTGTAAGTCAAGTAGGAAATTATGGCATAAGATGTAGTGCTCATCAGATGGTATAGACCTTGATCTTAGAAGGATATTAAAAATTTTTAAACAATATTAAAGGTAATACATACATCATTATGCCATTTCAGAATAATAAAATTTTATGTTGATGATAAATGGGTAGAGATAGACAATACATATTTTAGCCATCCCTTTCCAACACCCTGAGCACCAAGTACAATAGTTATGGCACACAGCAGAAATCAGTACATATCTGATGAATGAATGAATGAATGAATGAATGAATAATTGCATGTATGAAAGGTTGAATGAGTAAACAGATTATTTGTGTTATACATAGAAATGAAATGTGAAGATATACACCATGCAATTTACAGCAGCCATCTTGTAAGAGGAGTGAGCAATGTATAAGTCAAGAATATTCATCTATTCTCTAAGTCCATATTGTTTGCATTTATAGGTAATATTTGACAAATGCCTCTTGCTTTGTTTCTAAGCCTCCAATAAACAACTTTGTTGAATTGAAATTTTTAGGAAAACTTTCTCCATTTCCAATTTTAGTGTGGAACCCCATATCCCAAACTGTCAATTATTGCATTCCATTACCCAATCCACAGTGCTAATTTGGAGTTGTGATCTAAATCAGGTCAATCAGAGTTAATCAAGACTTTTTCTAGAAGTATGATACACTGCACATTCTTACTCTGATGTGGTGTGAAAAAAGTGATATCTAAAACTGCTTCTGTTACTGTTCCTACCAACAGAGAAACTACGGTGAGTAGGAGGCCAGCACAGAGAGAGGTTAGAGCGTATAGATAAGTGAGTCACACAGAGATGGAGCTGTGGATTGAGCTGAGAAAGGTTAATTCCAAAGTTATATGAACTCAGACAAAAATGTATGGAGATGTATGCATATATATTTATGTATTTGTTATAGCCATTTGTTTTGTTGTTACTTGCAAGTGAAATATTCTTATTCATGAGAAATTGCTACCTAGAGCACCAGCAAGAAGTGACAGGTCTAAACATTGCAATTGTTCAACCAAGGTAAGAAAGAAGAAATTTAGAAACTTTTGTTATATGGTAGTGAATGAATTGGTTAAACTGCCTGCCAGGCTGTTGTTGAGAATTCAGGATTCATGCCTAGTAAAACTAGAGGATTAGGGAACATAGCGGAAAAATTTTAGGGTGATTGATTCTTTTACGTAGCTTTATACAGCTTTCAAAAATGGTCTTATATTACAGAAAAATAAAACATACTTCAAAGTCACTCACCTAAAAGATAGAAAGGATGGGAAATTATTTCTCAGAATTCCTATGAGTTAGTAATCTGCAGCCTTGCAAGCTTGAAAAAGTGAACTTTGTATACTGCAAGTCAAATTCAATGAAAGTCAAGTCTGGAAGAAGCAACTCTAGTAAGAAATAATATGGGAGTATACAGATGTTTGATTACTTAGGCCCTGTACCATAATAAATAATTTTCATTATGCACCCCCTGGTGCAACTGGGGGAAATGCCTACAATTTATGAAAGGGTAGGAGAGGACCCATCCTGGAAACTAAAGGCAGATTAAAGGTGTTTCTCTACACCTGGCTATTGATTTGAATTATCTCTGGATCGCAATCAAATCAAGACAGCTAAACTAATGAGAGATATCAGTAAAACATGATATTACAAGTCACAAGTCTTCAGGTTCAATTCTGAATCTAACTTAAAAATATCTTTGGCTTTGCTTCTGAAATGAATTGGCTCATAAGTGATTAGTGAATAGGGATATATTGTCAAGAAAACATGGGAGTCATTTTGGTTTATTTACAATTTTTTCCAGTACATTAATATTTTATACTATCAAGTAACAGCAAAGTAAACTATCAGAGTAGAATGCAAGAAACCATAGAATAATATAATACCATGAAACAATGCTGATTTATCAAGCATTCTTCCTCATGGCTCATTTTGGTAATATGCTGTCTTGGAAGTACCCTGTCTCCATAACTCAATATCTTCAGTTCTTTCCTACTAACCATTAAATCCAACTACTTTTCAAGGTAAAGTCTCATACTTATGATAGTGTTTATTTATTTGGAATTTAACACAGATTATTTTACTGTGCTAGTATTTTCATTAGAGTTGGTTTGCACAGACTTATTTTTTAAATAATGCTTGTCTTTTTGGTTTATAAATTTGTATTATTTTTATTGCTTTATTGTTATTTTTAATTTTTCTTATTTTTTAAATTTTATTTTTAATTATTATGGGCACATAATAGTTGTATTATGATATGTGATGTTTTGATGCAGGCATTCTTGTTATTTTTAATGTGATTTCACCTAATACAAAGTTTTTCATGATTGCACATATTGCACTTTTGAAAAAGATCCATAATTTAAGGTTCTACAAAGCCAAAAAAATACCAAGTCTGCCTGACAACTTATAATTACTTAACTCCTCAGAAAATCTCAAGGCCCATACATTCCTATTTCCACCAAGAAGTAAACTGTTGGTTTTGTACAGATCCCTGTGGTGAAAAGCTTTAGCTTCAAGTTCAAGTATGTGCACATTAAATGACATGATGAGGAATACCTCCCAAATTTCTAAACCATGGGTACCTATATTGAGGACCAATTGGTTTGTTCCAGTTCTGGGGCAGATAATTCTTGCTATTCATTTCCATTAGGAAATAACAAAATTTATGGACTAGTTACTGCTATGCATTATTTCCCCATTATTCCAAATGAAAGTCATTTTCATTATCACCTTCTCTATCTCTACCATGGTATATTGGATATGGTGGATATGGCTAACCTTATTTAATAATAGTTTGCATGTCTGAGAAAAGATGCATTTACAACTAATGAAAATAATTTGACATTATCCAATATTCCTGGACTTGAAGGAATATACAATTTGAGTGTACCTTTAGAGAGTTATTGATTGTATTCTATGTATCCTTGAGCACTTTTAAAAGCATGTATACTAAAACATGTATGCTTTCAAAGGGTGAATTTCATGGTATATTAATTATATCTCAATATTTTAAAATATAATAATCAAAGTTTTAAAAAGCATATAATATCTGAAATTTACAAAAGCATATATAGGGTAAAGAGTGCTTGTAGATAACATGCTATCAGGAAGGCACACATACTGTAGTAAATATACATGGCTTGTTTTTGTTTTCTCATTCTCAGCAACCTTTCTCCTTTTTCATGGTAATGTAAGGTGGAACAAAATAGGCTAATGGAAAACCAAGTTTTTCTTACTATTGAGTCCAAGAATAAATGATGTGATATAAGCTAATTCACATAGTATGCTCTCTTTATCTAGCTGCTATAGTGGCTTAAAATGACTCAACAAGAGGAGGCAGATCTTAATTTTTCCTAAAAACCCTCTGAACCAAATTATGTTTCTTCTCAAGGATGTTTTATATAAACTGCTGTCACAATTATTGCTAGTATGAAGAGAGCGAGCATGAAAATAAAAAGTCACACTGAGAGGAGAAGAACCTAGAAATTCTTATGAGGGTAAAGCCATTAAAAAAAAAATGACAGCATGAATTTTTGATTCGTATTGTTGCAAGCACTACTATCAGACCTTTTAATCTCACATCAACCAACAGAGTCTATTGTTTGTAACCAGTTGGAAACTGGCTGTCTCACACTTGCAACCAAGAATTTCTAGCTGAATCAAAAGCTGATACCCTACATGCTTTCACAGAACTTTGGGCTTTCCTAGGGTTGCACATAGAAATCATAATAGATTGTTTTAGTAATGAACTGAGAATTCACTTTTCTCGGTACCTATACCTTAGAATAGCTCCCTTTCACAGTCTCTAGACTTAGCCATGTGACTAGCTCTGGTGAATAGACCAACAGCAAAACGATATAAATGAAGTGTGGAAAATGCTTCCACATTCAAGCTAACCCTTCCTCGTGCTGCTTTTGAAACACAACTGTTATGTGAAGGTGCTCTGGCTAGCCTGCTGGAAATATGTGGGCTATTCAGAGCCAACATCAACAACCAGGGTTACAAGTACGGCTTCCTAAAATAAGTTAGCCCCTAGCTGACCTACCAAATCATTGATAACACTGAAGCAAGCCCAACCAGCATCCCATGGAGTAAAGAGCAGCTACCCCAGCTAAGCCCTACCAAATCAACAATTCACAGAACTGCAAGCAAATAAATGGTGGTTAGTTTAAACAATTAGGTTTTAGGAAAGTTTGTTCTGTAGCAGAAGCTAACTGATAAAGAAACTGGCCCTGAACAAGGCAAGCAGAAAAGAGATTTACTGGGAAATATAGATGTCCTGGCAGATGTGCCGAATCAGGCCTGGGATGTGATCATGAGCAGAGATGGCTGAGGTGTAGGACGGGTCTGTTCTAAAGACCACGGATGCTGTCCAGTACTCTCTATTGCTAAAACCAACTTTCATTTTAAGCTGAGCTGAGCCACTGCTGCCAGATGTTAGCAATGCTGATGAGCATATCTTATTTCACCATCTTTCATTTTTATATCACTGACTTAAAATTCAAGGCACTAGTTTTGAGAATCCAATTAGCTGATCTCAAACCATGTACCCATGCCTTGGATTCTGCAGGGGGTAAAAAGAGGGTATATTCCCTCTCTAGGCTTCTGCAGGAAAGACATGACCTTGACTCTCATCAAAATTCACACAGGATTAATAAAACTTTAAATAAACTAGGCAGGAAAAAATATTGTAAATACATTCATGGCAGAGAATCATTTTGATGGCCTAATATGCATATATATCACATAATTAGATTTACAAAATTATCTACAATAATGCAACTGTGCTTTGCCAAATTCACACTTGCTTAAGGCAGGTGTTGGGAAATTGCAAAAAAGCAAAAACAAGGATAGTTTCTGGGATGTTGGAAATGTTCTATATTTTGATTGGAATGAAGGCCACTCGAGTGTATACCTTTGTCAAAACTCATCAAATGTACATTTAAAATGTATGTTTTCATCAACCTTATAAGATTGATGAAAATATTAAATAATATATGTTTTTATACATCCATTGTTGTATGTATATCATACTTCACAAATTAATGTTCTGTTTGTAAGAGGTCTGTGTGTGTGTGTGTGTGTGTGTGTATGAGAGAGAGAGAGAAGGCTTAAGAATCCATTTATGTTTACCCAAGAGACAAAATTTAATTATCAAACTTATTTCATGCAGCCTGCTCAAATTTCATGATCCTTAGTTGCTGCTCAATCTCCCTCTGGTTTCCTCATGATTTATCTAAATTTTATGCAAATGAGATAATATTACCATTATCCAAAGCATCTCAGAAACAAATATAATATTTGATATAACTGAAAAATGAAAGAATAAAAAAAGTACACCTAATCAGAAGTGCATATTTTATATTAGTATTTCTTCTCCCCTACTTTTTATTCACACTAGCATTTCCTTCATCTAGCATCTTCTCAGTTTTTTATATTTGGCTTGGTGGCCAAAACCTTTATTACTGAGAAATCCAATCCTTTGCTGACCTTGCTTATGGTGGATTTAAGGTGGTCTCCCTTACATGTTTTCTATCCATACATCCTCCTGCTTTACTGTAGCAGCAAATAAATATATTTTCACTTAATAATGAGATTGAATCACCCCAGTCAACATATTAATGTTTTCTTTTGCATTTTATATGGTGGCATTAGACATTCAAAACAGTTATCATAAAATGCAATTAACAAATGTTAGTCTGTTTAAAATATTCCTTCTTCAGATATCAGATATTAAAATATTTGCTCAGTTGAGTACAGTAAAGCAAGATGTAACTGTTGCAGACTCTAAGATGTCCCCCAGTGATCCCTGCCTCCTGGTATTCCCACTTTTGTTCAATCCCCTCCTCTTTAGTGAAGGCTTTTAACCAATACAGTGAGGCAAAGGAGATGTAATGCTACTTTTGTTATTAGGTTATAAGTGATTGCAACCTCTATCTTGTTATCAGAATCTCTCTACTGCTTACTTGTCTTTCATGTTTCAATAAATCAAGTGGCCAGGTTGGCGAGGCCCACGCCAGGTGTCAAGGAACCAAGGGTGACCTCCAGCCTATAATCAGCAAGGAACTGAGCCCCTCAGTTCAAAAACCAGGCTGGAAATGAATCATACTAACAACCATATGAACCTGAAAGAGGATTTTTCCCCCAATAGAGAGCTCTAAGATGATACTTTATTTGTGAGGACACAATTAAACTACGCTTGGACTCCTGATCCAAAGAAATTCTGAAATAATAAATGTATTTTGTTTTAAGTTTACTAAGTTTGTGCTTAATTTGTTACAAAGAAATAACTAATAAACTAATGGATAAACTTGGTGGATCATTGTGTGCAAAGCGTGTAAAACACAACCACCTTCTTCCAATTCTTTATTCTTTGACCCATATATTATCTATGAAAAATATAGAACATGCATTGTCTATTTGTTCTGAACATAAATTATATCCCGCAAGGCAATATTGAAGATCACAATGTACACCTCCCACTTAATATTCCACAGCACACTATATCATTCTGCAAGGCCAAATATTTCTGCATGTTATGGTACATGACAACATCAGTGAATATATGTGGCTTCAAGCCATTGCCTTACTTCATTTGCTACAATAGATATGCCTTAGTCAAAAACATTTTGTGAGGCATAACTTGCCATTGGAAAGGCATACAGATACTTACAAATAGTTCATCGATACTGGTACTGGTATATAACATGATAGGAAGGAAAATGTATCCATATATGAAATAAAATATGATTTTAGAAGCACAAATATTTCCCATTTTCTTTGAAGGTATGATGCCAAAACAAGTTCTTAGGGTTGGTCTTTCCTCCGACAAAGTAGGCATTCATCATTGTCAAGGTCAATATTGTTGTCAAAAGTGCATATTGTTGAGTCTGTAATTAACCTCTTAAAGACCCATCATGGCTGATTCTATCATGATCCCGATCAAGAAAACACTGGAGTGGGTAGGGAAGAAAAAGGACTGTTATCCACAGAAAGGAAACTTTATGTAAATGGTTAAGTTGGGAATTTAGGATGAAAATTCTTATGTGGAATAGATACTTTCATGCACTGGAAAAATTTCAAAATATCTGTTCCATATGAGAATTTCACCCTGAAATCCCAATAATTTACCTTTGGCTGGAATAGCATATCCTGAAAGGTATGATCCATAAGCTAAGTTCAATTGTTTTCCTTCCTGGTAAATTGGTTAAATGGAATTCTTTCACATTTACTTCCCTACTTTCTCTCTTAGTTGCCTCAAAACCCAACAAAGAATAGGGTGGGGTTCCCTCATTTCCCACTAGCTCAACAATGATGAATTAGAAACCTATACACTTCTGTAAATATAATATGGTAGTATTCATTGGAAGCAAAATGTGGCAATATACCTCAAAATTCTAAATGTGGTGAACTTTGCCACTTCTTATAATTTATACTAAGGAAATATCTGATGTTTGTATAAAATAATTATTAGAAAATTTTTAATATATAATTTATAATAATTAAAATATAGAGAGTTTTATTAAATAATATTATTAATTTGTTTATTAAATTTCTTAATAAATAATAAATAAATTTGATTAATTAATAAAATTAATAATTTAATAAATTTTATTTATTAATTTATTAAATAATATTTTCCATAAAAAGAATATGAGGAAGAACAATTATGATGCAAATTCATATTTTAATATGAAAATGTATTTATCATTTTTTACTTAGAAATTGACTACTTTCAAGTATATTCATGTATTTTTTCCTCTGAAAACACAAGCATAAAATAATTTTGTTGTCTCTTGTTACATTTTGTTATCTCTGTGTTGAAGAGTAGCCAGAGTTGTCTTTTCGTCAGGCAACTATTGTTTTGCATTTGGAATGTGTCTAATAAAATTGTTGCATCTTATTCCCTCCAAGGACACTGTTCCCACTGCTGACTCTATTAGGTATTTTGCCAAATATCAGTGAATGTTAGATTCATTAGTCCCATTTGAACTTTGGTCACAAAGGACTCTTTATTTGTTTTCAGAAATGGCTCCTGCACATACTTAAGAGTCTAAGATGATAAAGTAGTCATCTTTCTTCACAGTGTAAGAATTTATCTTTGCCCACAGAAATCAGCAATCAAATTTTTCAAAATTTTCCAAAATCACATTACATTTCTCAGACATTTAAAATAAATGTTGCTTTATTTCAGCTTTGAGATTTAAGAAATTGTTTTCCAGGTTTAAAGTGGAATAGGATCTTTAATGGTAGTCTGTTAGCCACTCAGAGAGCACTATCTACTATAAAAAAAAAAAAACTGTCTGTGAATGTGTATGTCTCCATGAGAGGGGCATTTGTGCACATATTGACTCCACTTATACTTTCAGTTTTATCTTTGGGACTATCAGCATTACATCATCAATTAAAGCCATGATTACCTTCCATAAGAGTAAGTATGTTCTTGTTTGGTAATTTCACTTTCTTTCTTTATCCAATATTCTATTTCTATAAATGCCATACTTATCTGTTTAAAAATCAAAGATAGCAATAAATTAATGTGAGTGTCTCAAGAAAAGAAAATAGTCATTTCTGATGTTATTTTGTTCTTCAAAAATTATGTGGAAATGGATTGGGCTAATTGGAAATATTTATTACATGCATTAGTAAAGAGATGAGTCAGTTGTTGATCACTCTTTTTTCCTTAGTATCTACAGCAGTATCAGGCCTGTCCTAAGTTCTTAGGAAATACGTGTTGAATTAATTCATGAGCACTCTCAGAAACAGGATAATGTGAGGAGCAAACAGAAGTGGCCTGCCACACAATGTCACTCTCACCAATCCGTATGTATCTTAAGCCAGGTTATAACTATAATATTCTTCATTAGAGGGCCAAATTATCTGCAATGCTGTCATTAATGAGCACTCAGATAATTACAAATACAAGTATTCCTTGAAACATACTAACTTGAAAATACACCTAAAGTAAATTGGTTTACCAAAGCATTCATTTAATATTTGGGTATCATGGAAAATAACTTTTAATGATTAGAAAGGCAAGAAGCTTTTGGAATTTGGGACATTGCTCTAAATTAAGATGCCATAGGTAAACACGGAGAGCTTAAGAAGTTTCTCAATTTGGTTCAAAAGAGTCAATTTCTATGCCATCCTATCTAAAAGGATACTAATTACTAGCTAATTATTTCTCCCCCTGAACCTGGATTAGTGATCCTTTTCTGTAGATATGCCTATAAACCATATGTACTTTTCTATCTATAGTAATCTAATGTTGTTATTTGTTACTACCTTAATAGAAACAGCATGCCTTAATTCACCAACCTTAGGAAAACACACCTCTAGGTTTCCTGCAGGATATAGTTTACAAGAAATAGGTGAAACCATTATATAACAAACTAATTAATTTTATCATGAGAGATCCTTTTCTATCTTGGAATAGAGGGAAAATAGAACTCTTTATTTACAAAATTGACTCCTTATACCTAAAAAGAAATAGCTGTTCATATAATTAATTAATGATAATTGTAAAAGAAATGTGAAATCATGTCCCAAATTGCAGAGTCCCTGAACTCTGCCCTTAATATTTCATTAGCAGAACACTGAACAGGTTATTAGAGGCGACATTGCACAAAAATGCACATGCTTTATAAAGAATGCAAGAAAGAAAATACAGTAGGCACAGTGACTATTGATTAGTGTCCTCATCCACTAGCATAAGTATTAGAGCAAGTTTTAGAGCAAGAAGAAGAGGAGGAGTTAGAGGAAGAAGAAAATGAAGAGGAGAAAGAAGTAGGGGTAGTGGCTTTAATTTACTATCAGCCAGGCACTCTGCTTGGACTATCTCAATCAATTCTCACAATAATTCCATTAACTAGAAGTTACTGAGGAAACTGAAGTTAAAAAGGACAAGTAGGATGAGAGCACCTGCATTATGATTCTAGAGACTGTGTGAAAAACATGGAATCTACTCCCTCTTACATCAGAAAGCAATATAGAATTGTAATATTAAAGACAATGTCAAAAAAAATCAATGTCAAATGCATTTTTACTATTAGGCTCATATTAAAAATATATTCTTCAAGGTCATTCTAAAGACCTATTAAATCATTTTAAAGAAGATAGCTTTATTGGTGTACAAGGCAAATATGACATTCATTCTTTTATTATTTACATAAACCTTTAAGGAATATTTACTATACCCCTAAAAATACACTTGTTACTGGGAACACAATGTTCAAAATAAAAATTGGCAACACCATTTGACAATCTATTCACAAGTGCATTAATGAGAATAATCAGAGTCTACCATGAAAACAGTAGGAGGGAGTATTAACCCCATCTTGAAGAATTACAGGTGTCAATCTAAAAGAACAGAATTATAGATGGATTCTTGTTAGAATTGATACCCCAATTGAAACTTGAAAGAGGGATAGGACAGGTTAGAGAGCACAAGAGAGAGATCATTAAGAACAAAAAGGCTAGGCACAGTTGCTCACACCTGTAATCCCAGCACTTTGGAAGGCTGAGGCAGGAGGATCACTTGTGGCCAAGAGTTCAAGACCAGCATGGGCAACATAGCAAGACCCTATCTCATAAAAAAAAAAAAAAAAAAAAATTAGCTAGGCATAATGGCCCAAACCTGTAGTCCCAACTATTCAGGATGCTGAGCCAGGAAGACCACTTGAGTCCAGGAGTTTGAGGCTACAGTGAGCTAAGATTGTGTTACTGCACTCCAGCCTGGACAACAAAGTGAGACTTTATCTCTATAAAAATAAATACACAAATTAATAAATACAAACAGAAGGAAGAAGGCCCAGTGTATGGAATTTCCACAGGCAATTTTAAGTATGGCCTTTTGTGGTTACTACTAGTAGATAAGTTAAGTGAAGCAACTTGAAACATGAAACCAGTGGCTTGACTCCATAGACTGTACCCTTTGTCACTTTGAAAGACATTCTCTTGCTAGCAGCCAGAGCAACTACACCAGACCAGAGGGAGCAAATACTATAGTAAGAGGGAGTGTTAACCCCATCTTGAAGAATGATAGATGTCAATGTAAAAGAGGGTAGTGCATCAGGTAAAGTGTGTGACTGACACTGGAAATGTTAGGAAGATTTTCACATGCTACCTGAGGAACTTAAATTTTATGATGAGTGCAAAAGGGAGTCATTGAAAGGATTAAAGTTCATGGTGCAGTTACAAAAATTTCATTGACAAACTCTGAACAAAATAATTAAAACATTGTTTTTTAATTTTACTTAATATCTGTTTCTTTTTTCCCTTCCAGACCCCACCATCTCATTCTAGTGAATTATGCCCTCATAGTTGCATTGCTGCCCTCAATCTAAAGTCCTCTTAATCCTGGTACAATTTCATAGTTCCAATGTGTTAAATAAATAAATGTATCCATCAGAGGTGGCATTCATTGGAATGCCCATCATATCTCTTCTGGTCCTCAAACATCTACTTATGTACATCTCTATTGTAGTATCTCTTTTTCTCCTTGCCCATAAGACTTTCTGGTATGTTTGTTCTCTGTGTAAGGTTTAAGATATTTTTATTATTCCTGTGATAAACTGCAATGCAGAAAAACTTGTGACGTGTCTAAAGTTCTTTACTTTCATGTCACCACTAAGCATGAGAACATCCTTTTGCTATGCTATATGATCTTCAGAATGAGAAAACTCTATGTGACTTCTTAAAGCCCTTTAAGCCTAGGAGAGCAGCTAATTATTTCCTACTGTCATTCTCCTTAGATTTCTATAAGGAGAAGAAGCCACAGAAATCTATCTCATTTTTTCTTCCTTCCAATCTTAGGCTTCATATCAGAGGAAGATGACAGAGGGTCCCTCAGTCAGAGACCTCATTCAGAATCACTAAACTCTTTATTCTCTAATTCTCTTATCCTCTCCTAAAGACATTTCATGAACTCTCTAAGGATGAGAAGCCCAGTCTATAACTTAGTCCTGTGCATAAAAATATTATTGCCTGAAAATATTTTATTAATCTCAATGTTTGATGCATGTGCAACTCAAAACCCATGAAAGTGTTCCTTCTTCTCCTCTTTACAGTTCTTATCTAAAGCCAAAATGCAATAACTTCTGTGTCAATAAGTAGTGAATCAAAAGTTTTAAGGAAATGCTGAGTATGGAAAGAAAGTTAATAATAGATCAAATTTTTTTCCATAACAAATAGGAAAAATTAATCTTATTGGGATTAACAATAATCTTAACAATAATGATTCTGATTTCATTTATTTTAAAAGATTGAATTGAGGGAGCAAAAATGTTAAGCAAATATTGATATGCTTTTATAATATTTCAGCTATGAGATAAAGACACCAGAGTAAGTGTTGTGTATACACGAAGAAAAGGAACAAATTAACAAGATATTATAGATACAGAGATGACAAGACTTGTGGATAAACTAAAAATGAGAATAAAGAAACATAACTAAAAATTTTCCTATGAGAACAGGGAAAGAAACACATAGTTCCTCTTTTAAAACATTAATATATGCACATCTAGTGGGCTATCAGTAAGAGATAATAGGATAACAAAATAAAAATGTTCACTATAAATGTAATAAGTGTTCACCATGTTCCAGATGTAGTCACAGATATCTATATTATTTAAACTTACCAGTATAACAAAAATTACACATACAATTTTTATCTGAATTTTGCATATGAAAAAAGCACAAGATAAAGAAGTTAAGCAAAGTGTTTAAGGAAATTCAGATAGGAAAGGAAAAGCCTGAATTCAGACCCTCTAAGTCTAGAAACCCAAGAATAAGTTGAACGTTGAAGTCGGAAAACTATAAGATGTATTTTCCCTACAGATATAAATTTGAGGATCATCAGCCTGTTTCCAGTCACCTTATTTATGAGAATCTCCTAGAGATAGAGTGAAAGCGTTGCCTAGATAACAGATTTCAGGTGCACCAGCAACTATAGAGATTAGAAAAGGAAAATGAGCCATGAAGAAGAATGGAAAACAGTAAAGTGGTAATAAGAAATTCAAGAAAATGTGAGATAGTGGAAATTAAGCTGTAAAGACTCTAGGAAGTTGACAGTTCACATTCTCACAGCAGAGAGTTTGAGTTGAATGAAGACTAAATTGTGTTTAATGAATGAAGCAAGGAGGCTAGTGGTGACCTTTCCAGAATAACTTAAATGGTCCTAAATCAGATGAGTAGATGTATAAGTGGGAAATAGGAAAGTGGAGACAATTATAAGGTAGATGGAATTTTAAAAGGAAGTGAAAAACAGAAGTACGTCTAAGAAAAGGCTTAGCTTTGTTCAACCTGATATTACAAAATGTCGTTGTAGTTTATAATAAGGTGAACTGAGTGTATTTCAAACTGAAACAAGGCTGACCAAAAAACAGAAAATTTCAGGGATATGGCCCTTCAGCTCTATAAACGTACTTCTAATTTTCTCCTATTTCTCTGTAGGAGAAATATTCCTATTCTCTGTAATAAACTTGGAATCAATACTGCGACTGTAGAATACATAAAGGAAGCGGAAATATGCCACTGTCAAATGTGTTTAAAAAGAAATAAGGGAAATTCATTTTAGAATCTTAATGTTAAAAATCTGCTCTTATGGAAAACCATTTGGTGGAAACAAAGGAAGAGAACCCTCAAGATCCAGAGACTATGAAACTGTAGCAGCTAGTTAGGGGGCACTAGGTGTTTACGACTAAAGAAATCCAAAAGGAAGGTAATTAACCAGGTGATAAAATTCCAGACTTCCACTTGTAAAATAGGGGAGAAATTCTTTTTAGCATGATGTATCCTAGGAAGCATAAAAATATATAATGTAGACATTCTATTCAAACATTAGGAGGAAAATATAGCCAAGGATAAATATTACAAATATAAAATAAAATAATTTGAGGCATTCTTTACCTTGTTCCAGTATGGACTGGAACACATTTAAATGAGTCTTTAGGAAATACGCCACTAAAATGTTTTAAACACACCTCAGAGAAGCTGGGCTGTGGCTATGTGATAAGTATTCATTGTTGGTTTAATTACTAATACACATGTGAACTTTAATGTTTGAATTTTCTTAACAAAAACCACTGTTAGCTTATTTTAGCACTTGTCTACTAAAAGCATGTCTGGGAATAAGAAGTTAAGGAAGGCAGAATTGTGATTTAACAGCAACTTATTGAAAGGAGACTTTTTTCCAATGATGTTTATAACAGAATATGTTGAATTTACACTGATTATAGCTTGGTTGTTGATTCATTAGAGACAGCAGTATGAAATATGTGAGTTGATATGAGTAGTCAGTTTGCGTGACACAAAGAGGGGTCATCAAACATGAGTATGTGTCATGTGCTTGCTTCTCCATTAACCAAGTGTATAAGAATCACTCCGAAGTTTACTTCTCCTGAGGTTAGAAGCTGGCTAGTACTCTGGAGTTCCTCATATAAAGTCTTTCTCATTGTTTCAAGCAGATTGGGCAAGAGACAATAATCAAGGATGAGAAACCAAACAACAGTAACAACCTTCATCTTGCTGGGACTGACAGATGACATTCAGCTACAAATTCTGCTTTTTATCTTTTTGTTTGTTTCTTACATGTTGAGTATATCTGGAAACTTAACCATCATCACCCTCACTCTGATTGATTCCCACCTTAAAACGCCTATGTATCTTTTTCTCCAAAATTTCTCCTTCTTAGAAATTTCATTCACAACTGCTTGTGTTCCCAGATTCTTGTACAGCATATCATCTGGCGACAAGTCCATTACCTATGATGCTTGTGCCAGTCAACTGTTGTTTACAGACCTATTTGCAGTAACAGAATTTTTTCTTCTGGCCACCATGTCCTATGATCGCTATGTGGCCATCTGTAAACCACTGCATTACATGACCATCATGAATAGCAGAGTCTGCAAGAAATTTATCCTTTTCTGTTGGGTAGCAGCACTGGTCATCATTCTCCCACCAATTAGTTTGGGTTTGGGCCTGGAATTCTGTGACTCAAATGTCATTGATCATTTTTGCTGTGATGCATCTCCTATCCTGAAGATCTCTTGCTCAGACACATGGTTGATAGAACAGATGGTGATAGTGTGTGCTGTGTTGACATTCATCATCACTCTCGTGTGTGTAGTTCTTTCCTACATTTACATCATCAGAACCATTCTAAGAATCCCCTCTGCCCAGCAAAGGAAAAAAGCCTTTTCCACTTGTTCTTCCCACATGATTGTTGTTTCCATTACTTATGGAAGCTGCATCTTCATTTATGTAAAACCTTCAGCCAAGGACGAAGTGGCTATTAATAAAGGGATTTCACTCCTTATTACTTCTATTTCACCCATGTTGAATCCTTTTATTTATACACTAAGAAACAAGCAAGTGAAGCAAGCTCTCAATAACTCAATTAAAAAAATTGCAGTTCTATCAAAAATGTAAAGGAAAATGAGTTGATAGATCTAACTGAAAGGAAAAATAAATGGGCACAAAATCTAAAGCTTTGGACACTATTTGTACATATAATGTATTCTCTAGTCGTGTCGATATTCATACTTTCTCTTTAAACTTACTTATTGTCAACCCTGACTATTTCATTCTTTATCTCCATTAAAACCAAATTCTTTGAGGATACGTGCTCTTACAATCTAGCTAAAATTCCTGTTTGGCTGTTTATTCCTTGAAACACAGTAGACCATATTCTCCCACAACCTTTTCCACAGTGTTAGGTGTGACTATCATTTATAGCTAATAGATAGACGTGGAAGTGCATACACCATTTCTAGACCTGGCCTATAAAAATATCCAATAGTGATCCGCTATGCCATTTCCTTAGCTATCAGCCAGACATTTATGCTTAAATGACTTTGTAAGTTTCATGTTAATGATGAATGACCTTGTGAAAGCCTGTTTCTCTAAATGCTATGGGAAGACCTCCCCAATCACCACCAAATTGAAATCTTCATAAACCATTTATGTGAGCAAGAAATAAATTTAGGCTCTGTTTGAACCATTGTCCACAGGATCTATTTTAGAGTAGTCAGCTATTATAACAAAAACCTAAGATATGTGACATTTGCAAGCTGTGAGAAAACTGAGAAAAGACTGGATACGTGAAAATTCATGTAATGTAGTAGGAAAATATTTGGTAAGACAAGTGTCTGATTTGGAAGGCACGCTAAGGCTCTACTGAGATAATAGCACAGGGGAAGTAGTTGGAAGTCATGTGGGTTGGCTATCATTTGGTACTTTTTAGAAAGATATTGCAGAATAAAGACATAAGCTTGAGATAGAATTGGCTGATTTGAGAGCAAGAATTAAAGGGATTAAAGAGGTTGCAAAAAAGTGTGATTTAGCAAACTTGGAAAATCCAACTGCTTCCAAACCCTAACCAATAAGAATAAAATGAATAAATAAGATTGAAAAGACTTTAAGAAAAAAAAATAATTATGACTTCCCAATTAAAAAGATACAGACTTATGCATAGATCATATTATGAGTTCCTAGCAAGGCTTTATTTCAGATAAGCATAAATTAGCCACCATTAAGTTATAAAAATAAGAGAAGTAATAAAACAGGCAAATCTGATAAATTTGTTTGGGAGTTCTAGCACATAAAATTGGTTGGAATCAAATAAATCAAAAATTTTCAAGTTATTGAGGGAATGTGAGGGAACTTTCATGCTCTTTTCTCTCTTGTCAGTTGGAAACTAATTCTCAGAGTAACCTCTGAAACCACATTGTAGGTGGCAGAGACCATCAGCCATGCATGAGAAACATGCATCTACCATTATGCACATTCTTGGCCTCTTGATACAATAGTTAGCCTACATAATTAGTATATATTAATATTAAAAGATGATGAAAATAAATTTCCTAAAAACCCAATTCTCTAATGAACAAAAGCCACATAAAATTATGACATTTTCTCTTGTACCACATATTCCCAGTAACTAGGGTGGTGACTTTTGAGGACATTTTTCAATAAATGTTGAGTTTTATCTGATTTGCAGATATAACCACGTCCCAGATATCATTACAGGTCTTTACAGAAACTGATTTCAATGTGTGCCAATACTATCTTCCCTCTTAATAGGAACAACACAGTATTTCTTCCTTATTTTGTCCATTGTCAACCAGTTGTACTGCAATGAAGATATGTTCCCTTCATAGTCATCCAACCACTGTTGGAGACCAGTGATAAAGCCCAACTTCTCAGTGATGTTCTGCTACAATTTAGGCTTGCTATATGAATATATGTGCACCCCCGTCTCTCCTTCCTCAGCTGGTGGTACTCTTGGCCACAGACCTTTAACAACACCAGATTCTAAATGATAATAATATTCAATAGTCGTTTCTTGGTAAGGATATAAGCTCTCTCTCCAAACCCTGTTAACAAATATGGTGTCCCATTGTGCCACTATTTGATAAGTCTATTTACAAATGATTTCATTTCCTCCTAAGTTGATAGCCAGAAGTTGTCAATTTTCTAAAAGAGAGCCTCCTTAATACCTCTACTTGTTTTGGCAAGTCTTTTTCTCATGATAAATAAGCCTACAGAAATGTTATTTTTACCTGAGGTGGTTCTACAAGATTTCCTCTTAATATTTCCAAAGAATATCTGGCAAAGTGGAGTCTGCTGATCAAGCTATTACATATGTTGCTTCCAATGGAATGGTAAGATGAATGCAATTGAAACATGTCACACAAACTTCCAAGTTGTGCAGCACCCTAGGAAACTGTCAATTGATTATATTGTATTCTTAAATACAACTTAGCTTGTAGATGCCATAATGTTTCTCACCTAAGGCCATTACATACCCACAAAGGGTCATCAGCATTACTAATCTGTATTACCAAACCCAAATTTACTTCTCTTCAGTCTGACAAAGTTCCTTGGTTTTACTTAAAGTTATTTCATCCATATTCACATTTGATAGCAGTCTTTTGCTTCCCATCATACCCAGATAGATGTCTTGTCAGCATCATCCTTATTTTAAGCTATAAAAGGGAGCGCAGTTGTTCAGCAGTCCCTGCCCTAAAATGATCCCTTAATATCTATGCTAAAATGTCACCTGAGAAATAACTAGATTGATAAATATATTTAATGACCATGAAGTGAATAGAATGATGCCTCTGGCTAGGTAACTGCGAGTTGAGGGGAGAAGGGATGTTACATCATGTCTTTTCCAAATTATCAGTGGAATTTTTAGGCCATCAATGACCTTTAGTCACCATCAGATTTAAGTTATTCTCTTCCTCTGAGATGCTGTCATGGAAATTTTCCTCCATCGCTGTGAACCACTCAAGAATATTCTCGCAGTTTCCATGACCTCCCCCTGTTTCCATTTACTGCCGATTTTGATCATATTCACATTTCATGGTCTGGTTTTCCATCTCAGTTATAGTTGTCATCCAGAAGACAGGCAGTCACAGTAGGCTTGGTAATCCTCCTCTGTCCCACCTCCAGGCAGTTGTCACCGGAGTTGACATGTGATGCATCACAGAACTTCCCTTGCCATTTAGAAAGGGGGCCACATTCACACTTAGCTCCAAATCGGCTACACGGGTGAAATTACAGCCCACCCTAAAGTATCACTAAAAATGCAAGCAGATAAATGTAGAGGTATGGATATTATGCCTTAACTATTGGTATCCCCCTCCTCAGACACTCACAAATTCAAATCTGGCCTAAGACAACCACATGAGAAAAAGAAAACTAAAAATAATATACACAAAGTTGTGAAATTGCAATACCACCCAACCTTCAGTCACATTTCCGGGTCCTATAAACGTTTCCAGTAAGGCATTTGTCTTCCTTGCTCTCATATACACTGTGAGGAGGCAATTATGTAAATAAAATTCTAGGCTTTCAATGTTTATCAACCATGTCTTTTGAATAACTAGTGTTTTAATTAGCCTTTCCATTTTTAATGAGTCTACTGCATTTAAGGCATTATGGAATATATATATATACATATATATATATATATAATTTTCTTTCCTTGTCCCATTTTGCACATTGATAGCAGCTAATATGTAACTTTTTCTGAATATTTTCAAGAAATCCTACAAAGTTGTGGGCATATAAATGTTGGTCCCTCAATCAATCTCTTTGAGATTCCATAAGTTTTATTGAAAGAGTAAATTTAGCACCCTGTTCAAAATTGGGTCACTGTAAATCACCATCCTCTACTAGATTTGGGTTTTTATAGGGTAAGCTAATTGAATGAATCTGAATGAATATTTTTAGATGTGCACAGGATATTAAACTGCCTCAAAACCCTAAAATTGATATTTCACTATTAATTCTTTAGGGTTATCCTAGCAATTTCTATTTTTAGTATACCGTTCCTCAAAGAACTGTCCAAACATCTCAGCTATTTATGTAATTATTACTTCTAGCCCTGTCTTTTTATTTCTTCCCTGTAACTGACCTCTCTTTTGTATCACATAAATCTTTTTTTTTTCATCATGCACCCCCATGCATGGCAATTCAGGTACAACCTTCTGAATATCTTTTATGCCTTCTGAAAATAAAGTGATAAGAGTTACCCAAAATTGGCCTCATCTATTATGAATACAATATACTCCACGGTCTATATTAACAATATTAAATTGTTTGTCTTTCTTGTCGTCATCATAAGTTCTTTCTAGGGTCGCCTGCATTTGTGATACCCTCATATAAAAAGAAATGTCTCAATTATGGGTCAAGAAGGGGATAGAAAAATTATTCCTCGCAAGGTGAGCCTGACTTTAACCTTTACTGACTGAAGTAAGGCCACTGATATCACTTCAGCAGCATCTCCTCACAAGAGTTTTCAGTCACTTAGGTCATCAATCTAAATTATTCCTTCTATTCAGCAGTACCTACAATTAATGAAGTTCTCCCTTATTATTTATTCCAAGAATAAAAAATAGTAATGCTAGGTAAGATTCATTAAGTTTTGCTGCTGTTTCTCTGTAAAATGTTCTAGTTCTTTAACAGCATACCTTTGCCTCCAGCTATTTATACCATTACTCAGGTTAAGCAGTGATTTCAACTGAGTTCATCTGAGTTAATTTGGGAGTGATACAGCCTGTGGCTCCTCACTTGCTGCAGTGTCATAGACATAAAATGTGATTCTTGGAGTTCCCCCAGGGAGATGCCTGTGACTTTATTTATGAATCTGGCCTTTGGGAGTCAGGGGAGGACACAACTCTGCTTCCACAAACAGCTCCATTGTCCAGGAGCTATGACTTAGAAGAAAACTGAGCTTGGGTTTTTATTACACACATTTGCTTTGTGTAAATAAACATTGACAATTTTGCATTAAAGATGGAATAAGTGTTAGGGCTTCTAACTGTATATTTTTCGCTTTTATTTTTAAACTATGATCCTTTATGCATGGGTTTTTGGGGAACTATAATATATTAAGTTTTATGACACACAGTTGATATTGTTAACTTTGTCATCGAAAGTGCATACAAGTCCTATTAATCCCCCTTTCCTTCTACTTTCCTTAACTCTAGTGTACCCCAAAGAAAAATCTTTACTTTCCTTATTTCATCACTATAAAAATAATAAAAGTATTTTGCTAGTATGGAAAAAAAATTTGAAAATGATAGAATTTCTGCCCAGGTGGTCAAGTAAGCATGTGAAGACTTTCCAGCAATGGAAATCTTGTCTTCTTTTTCTCTTATTACTCAAGCTTCCTTCTTCATATGAAGGAATATAATAGTCTGCTAATTTCCATTGTTCATTCTTGTCTCTGTCTTTCTACTTAGTTCCTCTAGGTCTCTAGGTGTCTAACTGAAGTTCCATTGATGAACCTTGTACCCTCAAACTCCTGTTTTCATACCAAGGATGATTTGATACCCATCCTGACATTTAATGCTCTCTATGTGTTTTCATCCCTTTCTCTCCCGTTCTCTCTTTCTTTGCCAAAACCACACTAGCCATTATGATTCATGGGTGTAAACCACCATTCTGATCACAAAAAATATTTTATACACCCAAAATATTGCATTGGTAAATTGCATGAATGATAAGCCACTGTTTCCAAAAATACTGGTGATAGCAAGTTGCAGATCATGCATACTTTTGTTGGAAAGGTTCAAGACTCACAAGGGCAGCTCTCATAAAATGTCCGCCATTTTCTACATAGATTATGATATGGTTTGGATTTAACAAGAATTATTTAAGTGATGCATGTGGAGCATTGTTTAAAAAGAAGAGCCACTTCAGTTATAGAACATGTAATTTTTATGCTCTATTAGTTACATACCTTACAAAGCATTTCCCAGAAAGCCTACAACACTTAAATCCAATATTCTAGGTTTGTGAACAATACACAACCTTGACAGACTAAATAATCCTGCTATATACATCCCATTGATAAGGTCCCTTGGTTAAGTATGTTCCTCAGGAGGTTTGTCATTAATTAAAATGTTTATAAATGAATTTTACCCTATGTCTTCCTTTCTTTCGCAGATATGAGTAAGAAAGGGAGAAAATAGATTGTGGGCTTGTAGCTAACACATCCTTAACCCTCAAGTACATGTTCCACCACTCCCTGATTCATATAAAGACAGTATAAGTGCCATTACCTAGGAGGGTATTCCCAGACAAACTTCTAAAAGGTTGGAACAAGGGTAGATTATAGATTATAGCTACAAATGATATAGGAATAAACCATGGAAATCAAATTAACCAAAGCATGAGTCATTTGGGGGTTCATAGTGTCATTAACTATTCAATGCAGTTAATTCAAAATAAAGTCTCAGCTATAACTCATATTCCTATGAGAAATGACTTTGTTAATATGCATTCATGAAGTACATTCTATGGTTTTCATAATACCACATGTTCCTGGTTTCTCTTCTCTTTAGGATTCTTCTTCACCGTCTTCATTCATTTATACCTTATATGGGGATGTTTCTATAGTTTCCACAGGTACCCTACAGTTACGTCTTTAATACTCTTTCCTCAGGTAAACTCTGTTGTCACCATGCCTTTTATTATCACCACCCTGATACTAACTTTAAGTTATCCTTACCCCTAATCTCCAAAAAGACATTTTGAAATGCATGAATGACTTTACTTTTTTTTCTTTTAAATCAAAGACATACGCAAAAGCATTATACACACATGTATAAAATATAAATGCCTAATGTATTAGTAAAAACATAAATAATTACCACTCAAGCTAAGATATAATACAATGCTAGCACCACTGCTGCTCCCTGGATATTCCTTTTAGATCACACTACTTGTGGAAATATGCTTTACATGTTTTTTTTCAAGCACTATGTTATTTTTAAGGTTCATCTATGTCAAATTAGTAAATCTTCTAGCTTATATTGATATATTATATTCATGAATGAATATATCATATATGAATGAATATATCCTGAATATAATCCAAAATTACATACCATATAAAGAACCAGGAAAATCTGCACTCACATGGGAAAAAAATAATCTATAAACACTAATACCAAAATAATGAAGATGTTTGAATTATCTGGCAAAGGATTTAAAATAGTTAATATAAAAATGTTCCAATAAGCAATTGTGAAACTCATGAAAACAATGGAAAGACATAAAAATTCAGCAAAGAAATAAAGATACAAAAAAAGAGCCAAATGAAAATTTTAGAACTAAAAGATACACTAATATGGGGGGAAGAAAAGAGAATGAGTTAAAAAGCAAAATGATGATATCAGAGGAAACATTAGTGAAATTAAAAATACATCATTAGAAATTATTCAATATGAACAACAGAGACAAGAAAAATGAAAAACAAAAACAGATCCTTAGGGAGCTGTGGGACACTAACAAAAGGTCTAATATTTGTGTATGTGGGTTTCAAGAAGGATATAAGAAAGAATATAGCATAGAAGTGCATTTCCATAAATAATGATTTAAAAGTTCCAAATTTAGGAAAAAATAATTTACAGAATAAAAAATTCTACAAAACCTAAAGAAATGCCTAGCTAGAGATATTATAATCACACTGTTAAAAATTAAAGAAAAATAAAACATCTTGAAAGCAGATGAAAAAGCAGAGAAAAATGACACATTACCTATGAGAAAGAAATGGTTCAAATAATTGCAGATTTCAAATCAGAAACATGGGGGCCGAAGGATGAGGCATGATATTTTTAAAGGACATAAATAAATAAATAAATATCAACACCAAAGTTTATATCCAGAAAAAATATCCCTCAGGAATGAAGGAGAAAAAGAAAATTATCTCAAATGAAGGAAAATCAAAATAATTCACTGCCAAAAATATTGCTCTAAAAGAACCACTAAAGAGAGGCCAGAGAAGATGGCGGATGAGAAACACCGCCAGACAGAGTGTCTCTGAAGAAAAGACAGATTCTAGCAGAAATTAGAAGAAAGAAGCAAGAAGACGAGCCTACATCGGATGAGGGTCGGCAGGAGGAGTACCTGAGACCATGGGAGACTCCACGGGAGGAGGTCGCGGAGGAGAAATGGAGGCTGGGACCCCCGGAGCAGCCCGGAGACCAGCGGGAAGGGTAGGTGGATCTGCCGTTTCCCCTCCCCTGCATCCCGGACTGCTGGTGGGCTCCCCAGCAAGCGGAGGGACCTGCAGACACCAGCCCAGTGACAACCGCCACCAGTGAGCCGTAAGCCAGTAGCAGATGCGGCACCAGGCTCCCAACTCCCTCGGGGCACCTCCGTGTGCACAGACCCCAGCCGGGCGACAGACGCCATATTGCCTCCTCCTCCCCTCCCCCGACCCTACCCGCGGCTGCCCAGAGAGACAGAGAGACAATATAGCCACCAGCCGGAGGCACCTTCAGGGAACGGGACCTTCGCTTTTGGGGCCCTACAACAGCTGACTAAGGGGAACTCAGACTGTGAGCTCTCTGCCCGCCAGCCCTACCAGGTGCTGCTGGCACGGTGATCCCAGGAGAACCGGGCAGAGCCTGAGGATGAGAGACATAGACCCAGCTTGGGCTCCCTGTGGGTGAATGGGGACAGGCACTCGTCTCCCTGGTGGGGACAAAGTTTGAACTCTGGGACCCAGAGGTCAGACCTGCAGACCACATCCCGTGCACCAAGGCCTCGCATTGCCAGGGGCACAGAAGGGATATACGTGAACAGCCTGCTGAGGTGTGTGTGCCTTCAGGGGCAGATCAGCGTCCTAGAGGGCAACCTTCCCCTCAAAGGGAGGCCGTGCGCCCAGCCCAGGTGGCGTTCCTGCGCAGGGAACCTCCTGGCGGGCATCACAGCCAGGAGAGGCCTGGTGGCGTGTGGTCTGGCCTGCTGACAGAGGCTCAGGAGTAGCCGCGGACATGGGGACGGAGGAAAGAGGCCAGGCCCGCTCCAGACTGCGGGTCTCGCACAGCCCCACCCCCACAAACAGACTCTCTGACTGAGCGGGGCCATTCCAGCCCCTCCCTGTCAGCTTTGCCTGGAAGCAGAGAACACAACTTTGACCCCTGCTAATGACATTGGTGGTGCCTGAGGGTGGGCTTACCCAACTCAGCTCCGCCCAGACTCTCTCCTAGACCAACCCTTACTAAAGGGGAGAAAAGGACACACCTGGAAGTCCCAGGGCCCCACCCATCACCTGAGGCACTAGAGGTCTCTCTTCAGGAACAAGAGCTGATAACAGGACACAAAAACAACAGCGTAGCCTGTTCCTCCAAGCAAGCGCCACCTACTGACAGGGAGAGCATCCTGCACACCCTTTTCACGACACCTACTGACTCATTATACAAGGAGTGGTCGAATCTCACCCACAGACACCACCTACCGGCTCAGAAACTAAAGAAGGCGTGTGAATACCAAAACAAAAACCTAAAGGAAAGAAACAACAACTGATTGACATGGGAAGAAATCAGCGAAGGAACTCAGGAAATATGAAGAACCAATCGGGAAACACACCCCCAAAGAGGAGCCCCAGCCCCCTAGAAACGGACACCAACCAAAATCAGGCAACCAAAATGACAAAAGAGGATTTTCGAATGTGGATCATAAGAAAATTCAACGACCTGCAAGAACAACTGGATAACCAACACAAAGAAAACACAAAAAGATTCCAGGATCTGGAACACAAATTCACTAAAGAAATTAATACAATGAAGAAAAGTCCAACTGAACTCCTGGAAATGAAGAATCAATTCAGGGAACTACAAAATACAGTGGAAAGTCTCAAGAACAGGGTAGATCAAACAGAAGAAAGAAGCTCAGAGATTGAAGATAACACCTTCCAATTAAATAAATCGGTTACAGAGACAGAGCAGAGAAACAAGAGAATAGAGCAAAGCCTACAAGAGATGTGGAATTATGTGAAGAAATCCAATGTGAGGGTCATAGGGTTACCAGAGGAGAAGAAGAAAACACCCAAGGGTTGGACAAGCTATTTGAAAATATAATAGAGGAAAATTTCCAAGACCTTGCTAAAAATTTTGATATACAACTTCAAGAAGCTCAGAGGACCCCTGGGAGATTCAATGCAAATAGGAAGACTTCACGACATGCAGTCATCAGACTGACCAAAATATCAACTAAAGAGGCACTTTTAAGAGCTGTAAGATGAAAGAAGCAAGTAACATACAAAGGAAAGCCAATCCAAATAACACCAGACTTCTCTACTGAGACTCTAAAAGGAATGAGAGACTGGGGCCCCATTCTCACTCTTCTGAAACAGAACAATGCCCAGCCTAGAATCTTATTCTCTGCAAAACTAAGTTTTGTATATGAAGGAGAAATAAAGACATTCTCAGATAAGCAAAGACTAAAGGAATTCACCAAGACAAGACCAGCCCTTCAAGAAGCACTCAAAACAGTGTTACCCACGGATCAGCACAATAAACACTCACGAATGTAAATCTACTCAAAGCTAAAGATCAAAGCCCAGATACCACAATGACTCAAGAGAGAAAACAAAGCAACTAAGTTCAACCCGAAATAATAAACAGAAATCTGCCCCACCTATCAGTTATCTCAATCAATGTGAAGGGCTTGAACTCCCCACTCAAGAGACATAGGCTGGCAAAATGGATATAGAAACACAAACCAAGTATCTTCTGCCTTTAGGAAACAAATCTAACCTGCAAGGATGCATATAGACTAAAGGTAAAGGGGTGGAGAACAATATTTCAAGCAAATGGAAGCCAAAGAAAGCTGGTGTGACGGTGCTGATTACAGATAACTTAATTTTCAAATCAACAAAAGTAATAAAAGACAAAGAAGGCCACTGTATAATGGCGAAGGGTACAGTTCAACAAGAAGACATAACAATTCTAAATATATGTGCACCCAACCTTGGTGCACCCAGATTCATAAATCAAACTCTACTTGATCTAAACAAATGGACAAACACCAACACCATAATAGTTGGAGAACTCAACACCCCACTGACAACACAGGACAGATCCTCCAAACAGAAAATCAACAAAGAAATAATGGACTTAAACATAACTCTAGAAAAAATGGGCCTGACTGACATTTACAGGACATTCTACCCCAAAACCACTGAATACACGTTCTTCTCATCAGCTCATGGGTCATTCTCTAAGATTGACCATATCCTAGGACACAAAGCACATCTCAAACAATTTTAAAAAATAGAAATTATACCATGCATCTTTTCAGACCACAATGGAATAAATGTAGAAATGAATCCTAACAGGAGTTCTCATTTCTACACAAAGGCATGGAAACTAAACAACCTTCTGCTGAATGATCACTTCATAAATGAGGAAATCAAGATGGAAATCAAAACATTCTTTGAACCAAACAACAAAGGTGACACAAGTTACCAAAACCTGCGGGACACAGCTAAAGTAGTCCTGAGAGGAAAGTTTATCTCCATAAATGCCTATATGCAAAAGTCGAAAAGATCACAAATAGACAACCTAATGAATCATCTCAAAGAGCTAGAAAAAGAAGAACAGACCAACCCCAAACCCAGCAGAAGAAGTGAAATCATTAAGATCAAATAAGTACTAAATGAAATTGACAACAGGAAACTATACAGAAGAATAATAAAACAAAAAGTTGGTTCTTTGAAAAAATAAACAAAATTGACACACCATTGGCTAGACTAACGAAAAGCAGAAAAGAAAAATCTCTAATAAGCTCCATCAGGAACAATAAAAGAGATATTACAACTGATGCCACAGAGATACAAGATATAACTTATGAATATTACAAAAACCTCTATGCATACAAACTAGAAAATGTGGAGGAAATGGACAATTTCTTAGAGACACAAAGCCTCCCTAGACTCAACCAGGAAGAAATAGAATTCCTGAACAGACCAATATCAAGTACTGAAATTGAAACAGCAATAAAAAACCTTCCTAAAAGGAAAAGTCCTGGACCAGATGGTTTCACAACCGAATTGTACCACACCTATAAAGAAGAACTGGTGCCTATCCTGCAGAAATTATTCCACAACATCGAGAAGGATGGATTCCTACCCAACACATTTTATGAAGCAAACATAACTCTGATAACAAAACCAGGAAAGGATGTAACAAAAAAAGAAAACTGCAGACCAATATCCCTTATAAATATAGATGCAAAAATTTTCAACAAAATCCTAGCCAATTGAATCCAGGTCCTTGTCAAGAAAAGAACCCATCCAAAACAAATAGGTTTCATCCCAGGGATACAGGGATGGTTCAACATACACAAATCTATAAATGTAATTCACCATATAAACAGAAGCAAAAACAAAGACCATATGATCCTCTCAATAGACTCAGAAAAAGCATTTGACAAAATTCAACACCCTTTGAATGCTCAACAAAATAGGCATAGATGGGGCTTACCTAAAAATGATACAAGCCATATATGACAAACCCACAGCCGATATAATACTGAATGGGGAAAATATGAAAGCATTCCCACTTAGAACTGGAACAAGACAAGGTTGCCCACTATCTCCACTTCTGTTCAACATAGTGCTAGAAGTCCTTGCTACAGCAATCAGACAAGAGAGCAGAATTAAGGGCATCCAAATGGGAGCAGAAGAGATCAAACTCTCACTCTTTGCTGATGACATGATATTATACATAGAAAACCCCATGTATTCAACCAAGAGACTCCTTTAATGGATAAATGAATTTGGTAAAGTCTCAGGATACAAAATCAATACACAGAAATCAGAGGCATTCATATACGCCAACAACAGTACAAGTGAGAACCAAATCGAAGACTCAATTCCCTTCAAAATAGCAACAAAGAAACTAAAGTACCTTGGAATATATTTAACTAAGGAGGTAAAAGACCTCTACAGGGAGAAGTATGAAACACTGAAGAAGGAAGTAGCACAGGACATAAACAGATGGAAGAATATACCATGCTCATGGGTCGGCAGAATCAACATTGTTAAAATGCCTATACTACCCAAAGTGACCTACAGAGTCAACTCAATCCCTATCAAAATACCATCATCATTTTTCACAGATATAGAAAAAATAATTTTACACTCCATATGGAACCAGAGAAGACCCCATATAGCAAAAGCAATCCTAGGCAATAAAAACAAAATAGGAGGTATCAATTTACCAGACTTCAAACTATCCTACAAAGCTATAGTCATTAAAACAGCTTTTTACTGGCACAAGAACAGGGACATTGACCAGTGGAACAGAAGAGAGAACCCAGACATAAAACCATCCTCATATAGCCACTAATCTTCGACAAAGCAGACAAAAACATACACTGGGGAAAAGAATCCTTATTCAATAAATGGTGCTGGGAAAACTGGATAGCCACATGTAGAAGACTGAAACAAGAACCACAAAAATCAACTCACGCTGGGTAACAGACTTGAACCTTAGGTGTGAAACTATTAGAATTCTAGAGGAAAATGTTGGAAACACTCTTCTAGACGTTGGCCTAGGCAACGAATTTATGAAGAAGAGCCCAAAGGCAATCACAACAGCAATGAAAATAAACGAATGGAACCTGATCAAATTAAAAAGCTTCTGCACAGCCAAAGAAACTGTCAAGAGAGCAAAAAGACAACTCACAGAATGGGAGAAAATTTTTGCAAGCTACACATCTGATAAAGGGCTGATAACGAGAATCTATTTAGCACTCAGGAAAATCAGCCAGAAAAAATCAAACAACCCTATCAAAAAAATGGGCAAAGGACATGAACAGAAACTTCTCAAAAGAAGACAGAATAATGGCCAACAAACATATGAAAAAATGTTCAACATCTCTAATCATCAGGGAAATGCAAATCAAAACCACAATGAGATATCACTTAACTCCAGTGAGAATGGCCTTTATCACAAAATCCCCAAACAACAAATGCTGGCGTGGATGTGGAGAGAGAGGAACACTCTACACTGCTGGTGGGACTGCAAACTAGTTCAACCTCTGTGGAAAGCAATATGGAGATACCTCAAAGTGATACAAGTAGATCTACCATTTGATCCAGCAACTCCACTACTGGGCATCTACCCAAAAGATCAAAAGTCACTTCATGAAAAAGACACCTGCTCTCGAATGTTTATAGCAGCACAATTCACAATTGCAAAGTTGTGGAAACAACCCAAGTGCCCATCAATTTGTGAGTGGATTAATAAAATGTAGTATATGTATACCATGGGATACTACTCAGCTTTAAGAAACAATGGTGATATAGCATCTCTTGTATATTCCTGGATACAGCTGGAACCCATTCTACTAAGTGAAGTATCTCAAGAATGGAAAAACCAGCACCACATGTACTCACCATCAAATTGGTATTAACGGATTAACACCTTAGTGGACATATAGGAGTAACATTTATCGGGTGTCGAGAGAGTGGGAGGGGAGAGGAGGGGATGGGTATATACAACCAAAGGAGTAAGATGTGCAACATTTGGGGGATGGACAGACTTGAAGCTCTTACTTGAGGTGGGAGGGGGGTACGGGCAACATATGTAACCGTAACACTTGTATCCCCATAATACGCTAAAATAAAAATAAATTAATTAAAAAAAAAAGGACACCAAGGATTATCAGACTACACCGAAAACTAGGAAAGAGACATGTAAGAGATTTTCCCTCAGTGTCCTCAGAAGGAACCAATGTGTTGATATCTTGATTATGAACTTCTTTTATCCGGAACTGTGACCAATATGTGTCTGTTCTTTTAAGCCACCCAGTTTATAGTACATTTTCATGGGAGCCCCAGCAAACTCATATAGCACCTAACAACAAAACTTCAAAATATATATATCAAAAACTAACATAGCTGAAATGAAAATAGACAAATTTACAATTATAACTGAAAAAGTAAATACTTTTCACTCAGTAATAGACAGAAAATCAGCACGGATATAAAAGATTTCAACAATCCCAATAATCTGCTGGATCTAACTGAGATTGATAGAACACTGTAAAAATAGCACCAGAAAACATAGAAATGTACCTACAGAGGTGTGGGACCGAGGCAGGCTTTCTGAACTGAGAGAGTCATGGAAGAGAATCAGTTTCTTAGCTATATATAAGCATGAATGAATTTCAAGCTTAACTTTGAAACATACACCCATGGTTTTAAAAATAAAATAGCCTTAGGAAAGGCTTAAAATACACAAATGAGTTTTGAGCCATACATAAGGCAAGACAGTTTGTAGTCTGAGTCTAAAAGGGTTGATTACTGACTTAAAAAAAATTGTCCACATTCTCCAATAGAATATAACAGAACCCAGAGTCCAAGCAATGTAATATTCAGTGTCCAGGATCCAATCCAAAATTACTGAATACGCATAGAACCGGTAAAATGTTACCCATTCCAATCGGTAATAACTTATTACAGAGACAATCATGATGTGCCGAGTAAAAATGGCACAGATATTAGTATAATAACACAAGAACTTTAAATCAATCTATGCATTTTGAGATATAGTAACATACTCAAAATAGATGAAAAGCTTAAAAACCTCAGAAAATAAATAAAAATATTTTTTATTTGTATAAATTTAAGGGGTATAAGTGCATCTTTGTTACATTGATATATTGTGTAGTGGTGAAGTCTGAGTTTTTAGTGTAACAATCACCCAAACAATGTGCATTGTACTTTTTAAACAATTTCTCATCCCTCTTTCCTCTTTCACCCTTCTACCCTTCTGAATATCCAATGTCTATTATTCCACACTCTATGTCTGTGTGTACACATTATTTAGCTTCCACATATAAGAGAGAACATGCAGTATATGACTTTCTGAGTAGTTTCACTCAAGATAATGGCCTCCAGTTCCACCCTTGTTGCTGCAAAAGACATAATCTCATTCTTTTTCAAGGCTGAACAGTATTCCCTTGCATGTATGTGTGTATGTATATGACAAATATATATACATATACACACACATACATATATATCACACAAAATATATATTTTTAAAAATAGAAATGTTAGAAATAAAAATATAATATATTAAAAATATATATATAATATATTAATATATCTGAAAAAATTAACTCTTTTAGCTTAATAATAGAATAGAGATTGCAGAAGGAAAAGATAGTGATCTTGAAATTAGAACCAGAGAAATTATGTAATCCTTATAAGGAAATAGAATATTAAAAAAATTACAAGAGATTCTTTTTTTATTGAAATGAGAAAGTAATTACACGCTTTTTGTTTTGTTTTGTTTTTTTGAGGTGTGTGTTTGTTTAATTTCAGAGTACAAACATTTTGGTTACATAAATTGCCTTTGCACAGCCTGAGTCAGAGCTACAAGTGTCCCGTCCCCCAGACAACATGGACTACATCCCTTAGGTGTGACTTACCCTTCCCCTACTTGCCTGTCCCACCTGCCTGACACCCTATGAATGTTACTTCCCATATGTGCACATTAGAGGTGCAATGTTAAAGTCTAACCTAAGTATAATTTGCATCCCCAAAAAAGAGAAAAGGAAGAATAGGGCAGAAAAAATATTTAAGTAAATTATGGCTAGAAACTTTCCATATCTTTGGAAAGAAGTAAATTTATACATTTAAAAAGCTTGATAAACTCTAAAACATAATAAATATAAAGTCAGTTATACCTACACATATTATAATCAAAGCACAGAGAAAACACTTAAAAAGTGACATATAAAATAAAATAAAAATATAAATGAAATATAAACACTCATTTATATGAATAATAAAAATATAAATATAAATTTTAAAATATAAAAATAGAATATTATAAATAAATAAATAGAACAATAAATATAAAAACAAAAATTCATAAAAGTCTGAAAGTTTATTCTATTATATAAAATATCAATAGTAGTTATCACTTTTCTTTTTCTACTGTTATAAGAAAAGTAAAAATTTGGAATATAGAACAGAAAATATTATCTGATTTTTTCTCTCATTATCTAAATAGTTATATTTAACTTAACCATTAATTCTGTATTTTACAGGATTGATAAATCATAAAAAGAATTCCTTATCATCTTACAAACACCTAAAATGATGTTGAAATTTAAAAAAGAAAGTGTGTTATGCCAATGTGGATTAAATAAGCCCCAGAGGACACTTTCCTCTTGCTGCCTGATCTGTGCCCTACTCCCAAAGTCTATTACACAAGGGATTTATAACTAATGTTTGAGATAGGGTCACTAAGGACATATTTTTTAATTCTACTTATTTGAAAATTGGACCTAATTTTTTAAAGGCAATTTTGCAAGTGAGAAATATATCCATCTGCCAGAAAAGAGATCAATTTTTCCAACAACAGTAAAAGATGTTTTCCCTGCCATTTTAACTATTTGCTTTACAGTTACAAAGAGGAAAGAAAATATTTACTAGTCTCAGTGGAGGCAGGATTTCTGCTGAGAAAATCTTCACCTTCTGAGGATGGTGGAAGATTTAGTGAAAACTGCATTTGCAAAGCTCTGAGTATGAGTGTGGATTGATAAGAATAAGCCATCAGAGCCCATTTACCTATACCCACTGTAAGATATTCCTGGATTATTTTTTTCACTCCTGACAACTTTGGAGTTCAGCAAACATCTGAGGCCACGATTATCAGAGAAGTAAGTTTTTTTGTATTTGTTTTCTTTTTCTATTTTTAACTCTAGAATAATGCTTTCCTCTGAGGAAAGTATGTGTAAAAAATAACTAATATAATCTGTTATTTTACTTAATATTTTATGAAATGTTTCAACATCAATTCTGGAGTGTAGCTTTTTAATGCGAGTGATAAATATCTGATAGTCATCAACAACCTATTTGTACATATCTATACATGAAAGGTCATCTAAATGTACTGTAATTTAAGGGGTACACCCCTAAGCACCCTCTGCCACAATCTCATGGACTGAGGACCAAATGATTGGTGAGAGGTAAAAGAACTGTCAATGTAGATGAAATGAAGCAAAGAGAATAAGTGCAATTTGGCAATGACTTATAACGTACTTATTTTTAGTTTGGTTGTAATTAAAGTGAACTTGATAATCGTTATCAGTCTTATCTAAAAATAATGAAAGCATAAACAATCGAAATACTATTCTTCACCATTCTTTAGTTTGTACCTAATTATTCCTTTATGCAAAACTGTAGCATATAAATTATTTATATACCACACACAAAAGCACCACATTCTGTTAGAGAGAATCTAGAATAAAAGTCAATTAGGGTAGAAATTTAGAGATAAATAGCAAAATTTGAGAGTAATGGTTGTTACTCGGATGACCCTCCTCTGATACCAAAAATAAAATAATCTCCTAGTCTTAACAATGAAAGAGAACATTGAAATACTATACACAGGCCTTCATACTGCCCAGCTGTCAAACTTAATAGCTATGTTTTTCCATTTAACAGGAAGCAACATGTCAAGCAGAGTCACTGATTCAACCTGTGAGTAGTGAAGAATTATTAGCAAAAACAGGATGTTATAATACTCATCAAACTATACCACACAGATGGTCTTTTCTATCAGAAAAAAAAATGACAAAGAAAAAACGAATAAAAAAACGTGAGAAAGTACAAGAGGCTATAAAATATGAACTGTAGTACAGATAATAAAGAAAATATTCTCTTAACAGGATATATAATGTACATTAATAGAGCTGAATCAACCAGAGTTTTGACAAGAGTCATTATTAAGTTAAAGAAGAAAATGACTATTGTTTGCAACGACTGGATTTTGTAGCTAATGTCTGTGAGAACTCACACAACTGTTCTCAATTCAATGTAATTTGTGTTTGTCAAGAGATTAATAGAAGTGTCTGTAAGTGATGAGAAACCATACATCATTAACTACATTCATACTTCTAGGACTTACAGATAATCCTCAAATGCAAGTTCTGATTTTTATATATCTGTTTGTCTCCTACATATTGAGTATGACTGGGAACCTGCTCATCATCACACTCACTTTACTGGATTCCCACCTTAAAACCGCCATGTACTTTTTCCTCAAAAATTTCTCCTTTTTAGAAACTTTATTCACCACAGTCTGTATTCCCAGATTCCTATATAGCTTGTCAACTGGGGACAAGACTATCTCTTATGATGCTTGTGTTGCTCAACTATTTTTTGGCATCTTGTTTGGAGCTACAGAATTTTTTCTCCTGGCCGTCATGTCATATGATCGATATGTAGCTATCTGCAAACCTTTGCACTATGTGACCATCATGAATAGCAAAGTCTGTGGATGGCTTGTTACCTGCTGTTGGATAGCAGGTTTGTTGGTCATATTCCCACTACTTTGCCTGGGCTTAAACCTGGAATTCTGTGACTACAATGTCATCGATCATTTTGCCTGTGATGCTTCTCCTATGTTAAAAATCTCTTGTTCAGACACATGGCTTATAGAGAAGATGATCATTGCCCTTGCTGTGCTGACCACCATCATGACACTTCTGTGTGTAGTCCTGTCCTACGTATATATCATTAAGACCATCATAAAGTTTCCTTCCGCTCAGCAAAGAATGAAGGCCTTTTCTACCTGCTCATCTCACATGATTGTGGTTTCTATCACATATGGTAGTTGTATTTTTATCTATATCAAACCTTCAGCAAAAGATAGAGTGGCAATTAATAAGGGTGTGTCAATGCTTAATACATCAGTTGCCCCCATGTTAAACCCATTTATTTATACCTTGAGGAATAAACAAGTGAAAAAAGCTTTCACAGACTTAATCAAAAGAATTTCATTGATCTCAAAGAAGTAAAGGAATGTTGAAGTTGAATATTCAATTTATCAGAATACACCAAGGGGCCTTAAATGTAGAGTCTTACATCTTTAATTATTTTGTCTCTTCCTTGTCCCCAGTATATTCTTACTATCATGATTATAGCACAGTTATTATTGAATTAAGGATCCAAAATTATCTTTTCACTTTTTTTGTCATTACAAATAGACTTTCTCTACAGTGACATCTCTCATCAAGAACACGTGAGATCATATTACCAGGATAAGGGTCTTGCCTTTATTCTATCTATTATACTTAAGCATTAAAAAAAATGAATTATTTAATTAACAGGAAGAAAGGAAAGGACAATAGGACCCATTCCTCCTTCTAATTCAAACATCCAAATGATTACAGAAAATGGCACATATATTAGTACTATTCAAATCAGAAACAAAATAATTTTTGAAAATTAAGAAAATCAGAATACATTAGTACAAAATGAACAGGAACAGATACAAGTTTAGAGACCCGGAGACATTTGGCTAGAAAAAGAAAGCTCAAAAATTCCAAGATTAGGCATTCAAATTCATTGAATCCTCTCCAAAGTGAAAGACCAGAACCTCTACATGAAATGATACCCCACGTGGCAGTGATCTGATAAACTCTATTGAAACAATAAAGCCACCTTTAGGATGGTAAACCAAGACTGGTACTGAAATATGGAATAAAATCTAATTCCTTAATGCAGCTAAATTAATCCAACAGGAGAAGCAAGTCTCAGCTAAATGAAAATAATAGCATATCAAGAACATCAAAGCAGCAAAATAAAGCTTTGGGTTATAGAAGAGAAACCAAATAGGAAATTGTAATTATTTTCCTGAATAGAATAGATTCAAGATTAAAGAACAAAAATGTAAACTTCACTATTTCTCAAAGAAAGTTTTTCCACATTTGTTTATTTTATTCTTCCTGATCTTTCATATTTCTCATTAGAGATTTCTGTGATGCAGACTAAAATGTTTTTGACTTCCTAATTCTAATTTCTAGACATGTGTTCATGGTGTCACTTCTAACAAGGATTTTCTTCCCTGCATTCTTCCCTAGCCTTCTTATGTACTCTAAGAAGCCTGTGTTTGGTATCCCTCACGTATGCTCTTGTCACATTCTGAAGAGTTAGCTACAGCCGATAAATAAATCACCCCGAAATCAGTGACTTCAAACACAGATTCTTGGACAAGCTGGGTGTTTATACTGATCCGGGGAGCAATCAGCTGATCTCAGATGGGTTTGTTCACAGTACAGTCATCATGGACGGCTGTCTCGTGCTGTCTAGTAGAGCTTTATTCACAAACTGAGAAGTCGGATGGTTCTTTACTGAGACTGTTGAGCTCTCCTCCAAATGGTGTTTTATCCTCTAGGTCAAGGGGCCCCCAACCTATGGTAATGATATAATTATTTCATTATTTAATATATTGCAGCATAATAATAGTGGAAATAAAGTGTACAATAAATGTAATGCACTTGAATCATCCTGAAACCATCTTCCCCGCCCACCGGTCCATGGAAAATTTGTCTTCCATGAAACTGTCTCTGGTGCCAAAAAGGTTGGGAACTGCTGCCTAGGTCAACTTACTCGTGTGACAAGGTTATGGTGCTACAGGAGAGAGTAGAGCTGGGTGTTTATACCGACCTGGGAGCAATCCCAGAATCCTAGGCACAATATTCCTCCTACCACATTCTATTAGACAAACACAGCATGCAACCAGCTATAATTCAGCAGTGAGGTATAGATGTCATATTTTACACTTTCCTGTCTATTTTGACTCTATTATGCTATTTTTTTCCTTTAATATGTTCATAGATCTCAGGAAAGTAAACGGTGTCTAGTGCTATTTTTCAAATTAATTTTTAATGAATTATAAGTTGAATGAATCCCAAAGAAAACAATAAGGGACAACCATTAGAAGGGGAAATAATGACTCTAACATATATTCATAATCATATACAGTCATTCCTTGGTATACACAGGGTATTGGTTCCAGGACTTCCACATATACCAAAATATATGTATACTCAAGTCCAGAACTCACCTATACAAAAAGTTGGCCCTCTGTATATGCAGGTTTCTCATTCTGAGAATACTATATTTTCTATCTGCATTGGTTGGAAAAAATCTGTGTATAAGTGGACTCACACAATTCAGACCCATGCTGTTAAAGGGTCAACTGTGTAAATTAGTAACATGAATGTTATTTACTTGAAATTAAACATGGAATTTGATTCATAACTATAGTGCAGAGCAAACATTTTTAACCATGTGTCTGTCTTTATTGCATCAATTTAAGATGTACAACATGATACTTTGATGCACATATATATAGTGAACTAATAACTAAGCATAAGCAATTTAACATATCCATCACTTTTCTTAGTTATGTTTTTGTGTGTATACTAAGAACACCTAAAATCTACTCTCTTAGAAAATTTTCAATATGTAATACAATACTATTAACTGTAGTACTACTGCTGCACATTTAATATCTCAACTAATTAATCCCACAATTGCAAGTTTGTAGCCTTTGACCTACATCTCCCAATTTCCTCCCTTCCGTCCCTCTATTTCTATATATTTGACAATATTTGTTAGATTCTACATGTAAGTGAGATCATACACTAGTATTCTTTCTGTGTCTGGCTTATTTCCCATGGCATAATGTCTTCTGGGTTCTTCCACATTGTTGCAAGTAACTGTTACTCCTTTTTAAAAACTAAATAATATTCCATTGTGTATATGTATAAATAAATTTAGATCTAGATATACATATATGTGTATGCACATATATACATATATACTAATATATCACAAATTATTCATTTCATCTGTTAAAAGACATTTAGGTTGTTTCCATATTTTGATGGCTGTGAATAATTGAGCAATGGACATAGGAATGAAGATATCTCTTAGACATACTGATTTTATTTTCTTTGGGTATATACCTAGAAGAGGGAATGCTGGGTGATATGGTAGTTCCAGTTTTAATTTTTCAAAGAACCTCTATATTATTTACATAATGGATATATCCATTATTATTATGGATAATAATGGATATTATCCATTATAATCCCCATTTCCAGATCCTCCATAGGCAGTCATTCTAGTAATAGTAAATGTTTTATTTCTACTTTTTATGCTTTTTTACAAAATATATTTGAATAAATCTAGCAAAGGTATTGATTGCTAGTAATTACTAAAAATATTATTTGCACAAAGTTGTGTTTACTTTCAAAATATACTTCCATTCTAGTATATGGCACAGCCTCCCTAGTGACATAGCAATGTCAATTCAAGGAAATCCTTAATAAAAGTATACATATATTTTTTAAAAAACATAATTAAAATATAATGCATAAAATAGTCCTCAACAATAGTGATATATAATTATACTAACAAAGAAAATACTAATTATAAAAATGTAAAAGGGCAATTGTATTATGCATTATGACAATGTATACTTTCACAATAAATAGTTATACGACATATTGAATTATGTGAAAATTGAAAATTCCACATTAGGAGGGATATGATAGCTTTAATTGCATATATTTTTAAAGTGGAAACTTTAAAAATCAATTATGTAAATTCTCAGTTCAAGAAGATAGGAACATAAGAGAAAATTAAACCACAATAAATATAAGAAAGTATATAATACAGATAAAGCAGAAATCAATGAATTAAAATAGCAGAAATTTAATATTAATAGGAAAAAATCAATAAACCCCAAAGTTGATTATTTCAAGCAATTAACAAAATTGGTGAACCTCTAATGTTTACCAATAGGCTAATAATAAATAAGAGGGCTGTCTGGACAGTATCCAGCCATGTAATATGAAAAATTGTATTAACAATGGCTGAATACTTTCTGAATAGCCCTCATATATTAAATGAAAGGAAGGATATCACTACTTACCAGATAACACAGACACTAAAATTACAGCAGTGACTATTAGAAACAACTTTATAAAAAACTATACAACATAGATATAATGAACAAATTCTAGGAAAGCTCAGCTTCTTAAAGCTTTCACAAGAATATTAGAAAATATAAATAGAACTATATCTGTTCAAGAAATTGACTCTATTATTTTGAAACATCCTCAAGAATATGAAGAAATCTCAAAAGTATGTTTAGTTAAAAAATTTAAGCTCTGACTCGAGGGGGGAGGGGAGACAATGGCAATGTATGTAGCCTTAACATTTGTACCCCCATAATATGCTGAAATAAAAAAAATTAGGCACAAAAGAGTATATATTAATTGATTCTGTATATATAAAGTTATGTAACTGACAAAAAATAAGCTGTTATAATAGAAATCAGATCAGTGGTGCCCTGGGTGGAAGGAGGAGGGGTGATAGTGAGTGGATAAGAAAATGCTGCAAGAGTACTTTCTGGCATGTTCTACTTTTTTATTAGAAATGTATCACTTATCAGTTAATAACAAACCATTCCAACCTTAATGGCTTAAAACAACACTGACATTATTTTTCATAATCCTGTGGGTTGTCTGGGATCAGCTGGATGGGTCTTCTGGTCTATGTGTTGTGAGTTCATATCACTGAAACAGCTCCAATTATCTTGGTGTTTGGGGGAGCACAGCTGGTGTCACACTATCTCAGCTGGCGTTTTGTGCTGGCTCTGGGCTGGGTCACCTCCCTTTACACACGGTTTTTAATCTAGGGCATTTTCAAGCTATGGTGAACTCAATGCTGTAATATGAAGTGTTCCTAAAGGGAAAATGGCAATGTCCAAATACTTCAAACTCTTCTTATGTCATTCTTGCCCATGCTTACTGACACAAACAAGCCAAATTACATGGCCAATACTCAGGATCAGTGGGAGTAAAGGTTACATAAGAAGGTGAATAGCAGCAGGCATGATTCATTGGGGGCCACCAATATAACAGTCTATTCCAGTTTTCCTTCTAGGGCCTGATGTTTGATTACAAAATAGACCCCTCCCAGTTTTAGGTCAGTTTTCAAGACACACGACACCGGACACACAAAGAAAATTAGAAAGAAAACTTCTTACTCATACAAGAAAGTTCTTGTGACAGCAGGATGGGCAAGATCCATGTTGGCTTGAACAAAGCAAAGGCAGTGAGTTGGGCCACTGTGGTGAGTGTCTTGGGCCTGGGGCTGGGAAAAGCACCTGTGAGTGGGCTTGACATTTGCGAGGTTTAGTGTTCCCTTTTGGGATGGCACTTGCAATGTGAATCAAAATCCTAATAACAATCATACTCCGTGAATTCCATGTGAAATGGTTTATGATTAAAGTTTTAACAATGTTTTCTAAATTACTCTTTCTGTAAAATTTTGATAATTGTTAAAAATCAAGAATAAATTTATAGCAATTAATAAAATAAAGAATAAGTCCATACAATGGAATATATCACAACCATTTTAATGAAAATTTTTAAAGTATTCCAAAATATAGATTGTTTTAAAAAGTGATGACATGTCTTGGTCTATTTTGTGCAACTATAACAGAATACTTGAGACTGGGACATTTTTGATAACAGAAATTTATTGGCTCATTATTCTGGAGGCTGAGAAGTCCAAGATCAATCTTCTGGCACCTGGTGAGGGCCTTCGAGCTTTATCATTACATGGCAGAAGGTGGAAAGGTAAAAGCGCATGAGAGAGCATCCTCTGTCAAGCCCTTCTTACTGACATTATTCCATTCATGAATGTGGAGCCCTCAAGACCCAAACACCTTCCACTGGACACCATCTCCCAACACTGTTGCATCGGGGATTAGGTTTTAATATAAGTTTTAGAGGGAACAAAAACATTCAAATTGTATCATGAAGTATTCATAAATTAAACACTATACACACAAATATTTTATGCTAAAGCATATCTAAATTATTGAACTGATGCTTGATTCTTTGTGTTTGTAGATCTAAAAATAGCACATTATGTTTAACTTTTATAAAGTTCTCCCATATTGTAAATGTGCTTAATAAAAGTGCACATGAATATATAAAAGTAAAATGTCTGGAGGTACATATTCAAAATATTAACAAGAATTATCTGCCTGCCATGCATGTTTTTACATATATTTTTAATTATCTTATTTACTTCTCACAGTTAAAATAAAGTATTCATAAAAATTAAATGAGGAAGATAGGGCCCAATTAATTTAAAAGCTTCTATGGTGATGCATTTTGTACATGCCTGATTTCTGACGCTTATGTTTATTTCTATCTCTGAGAACACTGTCCCCACTGCTCCTTTAGGAGTTTTTCCTTTCCCAAAAGTTAATTACACAATAAATTCCTTAGTGACTCCTGAACCAGGGTCTCCAACGACATGAGTGTTTACTCATTTAGTTATAGATTGGGTTTATTTTTTTTAAAGTGTGACATTGTGTAAGAGAAATCATATCATCAAGTTCTCTGAAAACCAGAGAGGAGTCCAGAATGCTGTAGCCTTTTTATTTAAGGAGAATACAGGGAAATACTGCTTAAGTTTAACATGAAATCTTGTTGAGAAAATTTCTGAAATGTGTTGGAGATAGAAAACTCAGAGAAATCTCCGCTTGTGAGTGTGAGTATGCATTCATAACAACGAGTGATTGGCAGTGCATCTACCTATCTCCACTGACACATCCCTCATCAGGTTGGTCACCATGAGGAATTTGGGAGATAAATGACTATCTGAAGGTATAACTGTCAGAAGAGTGTGTTCATCTTTGTCACTTAGCCTTATCTTTTCATAATTCTACAATGATACTTTACTTTGAAAAATAGGATGATTTTGATATTTTATGGAAACATCCTTTAAGCACTTACCACAAGTAATATTTTAAGTAATTAAATAAATATATTGAAATCAACTGACAGCCTGTTTATGCATTAATATAACTGAAGTTAACTCAATGCAGCATGATTTTTGAACATGCAGAACCAACCTTTTTCAGAATTTCAATAACACCTGACAGGAAGATAGATAGATAGATAGATAGATAGATAGATAGATAGATAGATAGATATGTACATTATATATACATGTATGTGTATGTATATATAATATGTGTATAATATTATACACACACATACATTTTCTTCAATCTAATGACATATTTGTTCATGTTAACAATAGTTTCTTACTCTATTCACTTGTCAATGTAGCAGCATTAATTTCTACAAAATAGAAAATATTACCCTTACACTTCAATATCATTGAGTTCATCAAACTTGACCTCTTTGTATCTAGGCAAGAAAATGCTCAGACTGATGTAGAATAAAAATGAATTAGAGAAAAAAAATTTGCAACAAAAAACACTGTTCTGCAGTGTGCCCACAGAGGAAGGACAAGTGCGAGTTGAGAAGAGATGAACTGAGAGGAGGTAACTAGGCTGCAGAAACATTTTATTCCTATATCTCAGTGTGATCTGCTGTGATTTCTCCCTTTGTGGTCTTTAAATATCACTTCTCAGGGATTAACTTAGTTCTCTTTGTTTAATATAATGTTTTAAACATTGGGGCTAAACAGCAGAACCTAGGCACAAAGTAGGGCTGATTCTTGTCCTTACCTCAGTAGGAAAAAAAAACAAAAGGAACCAAGTGAAACTATTCACAAAATCGCCAATGGATATTTTTCAATTAGGAAATTCTGGGAAATTACAGACCTTGAGATACTGATTGCAGATAGGAAGTATTTGAGTAGCTCCAAAATAAGTGATTACTCATATTTTAGGACCAAATAAGAAATGGCTAGCAACCAAAACATAGAATTACAATTCTTGATTTCTTTTTTTAGTATCTCAGTGAAAGGTATGTTGAAAAGATATACGTGACATCAAAAAAGACAAGACTCTGAATGGCAAATAAGACAGAAAGAGAAAGGGAGTTATCACTTTGGTCATGAATAGGAGTTTTCAGCATAAACAGATCATTGTATAATGCAATTCCAGGATTAAAAATAACTTCTCCACCAAAGCAAAACTAAACTACATGAACTCAAATTGGGTCAAGGAGATGAGAAACTGTTGTTTAAAGCAGTACTTCAAAAGGGAGTAGGAATTGCATTAAATGAGAAAGGTAAAAGTGTGTTTTAGATCAGTAGGTTAAACTTGTGATTCATATACCTTGGAGTAAAAATTCATTGAGCATTTGATTATGAGTCTGGAATTCTGCTAATTGTGTGATATATTTTGCATGAATCATGCTCCCTGATCTCAACAAAATTATATATTCCTGCTGAGTGCTAAGATAGTAATAAACAGAGTTTTCTAAGAAGGCACAAAAGAGAGGCACTTTGCCTAGATGAGGGTGGTTTAGTTGATTTTTCAAAGGAAGTGCCCCTAAGCTGAGTGAAATACTGTCAGTATTAAAAGCTGGGGGCACTGATTGGAGGGAATTTAACCAGATATATCACTGCACTAAGATGTACCAATAAATCATTTTGGTTTATGGCAGGTAACTGCTCTCCATCGGTAAACTGATTACAAAAAGTTGTTGCACAAATAATGTTTTATATAATATATTATATTTAGCAACATGAGTAGCCTATTCTTAGGGATCAAATATTCATAGAGACTTTTCTCTATGTCATTACTGCATAACGTAGTTTTGACTTTAAGATGGATTGCCAAAAATCTGATTAATTCCCATTTAAACTCATCTTTGAATCTGGTTATATACATTTTGAACAAGATTTTCTGTAAATGTAAATTGAGTACACAGTAGCAGTGACAGAGACACGATAAGGTAAACTACAGAAGGAAAGGCACCTGGCTGAAAGAGAGAGTGCTCCACACAGAGAATCCATGCCATACTGCTAATTAATTATTAAGTGGTTCATTCTTTATTTTTGATAGGAAACATACAAAGGAAGTTCAAGAATGGGTTGTGGAAATTTTTGAACAATTTGACTCTGAGGGGCCTATTAGTCATTTGGCTATGTGGCTAGAATGCAAGAACATGACTATGATTACAGATATGTTAAGTAGATAGCAATGGACCTCCAAGACTCTGCTGGGGATAAAAATGGGTGCCCTGCCTTGGTGCTGCCTGTAGCAATTGCCCCACCCCACTGTCCTGGAAGAAGGACAAGGGTGGGCTCCCATTTTGGTGCTGCCCCACCTTAATCCTTCCCTGACCAATTACACAATTGGGGAAAGGAGGAACCCTTGCTAACCTGTAAAAAGATTCAGGGAATCTCAAGCCCACAGGCCAAGTAGCCCAGGCACAATAGGATTTAAAAAGTGATCTAGAGTAACCTAAGGCTCATTAACTTGACATTGACCATGAAAGTGGTTCAGTGGTGACATATGGGCCCAATCCAGATATAAAACAGGATTCCAGACCATAATCAATTGGAACAGAGGGATCTGTTTACCGTTCTACATCTTGTTGTTATTCTGTAAACCTATATCTTGCTCTTGCTCAGTAAATCTATCTTGTCCTTCCTCAATAAACTTCATTTTATGCTTGCCAAGCTTGCTCTTGGTGTGTCTGGTAACTGTTTTGCCAAGAACACACCAAGAACCATGAACAGACAAGATTACCAACCCCGAACCCCAACAGATAGAGACTTAGAATCTCAGAAACATAGACGCCAATTGATGTCAAGGAAGTTTGATAAAAGTACCCAGGGAAAACATGTATAGCAAGCAAAGAAGAGGTATTAAGAAAGATCTCTAAAAATGTCAATGCTATAGGGAAAGATAGTGGAAAAACTTTCTGGGAATAAGATGCTATTAATAAAAAGAAAGAAAAAATCAATCAAAACTTGTCATGAAAGACGTGTGACCAAAGCACTATAAATATTTGCACTCAGGAATATTCGCAACAATGTTGTTCATAATAATTCAAATCAGAAACCTAGGTATCCGTCAATAAAGGAGTAGATTAATAAATTTGGGTGTATTTATATAATGTAATACCAGATTACAGGAGGTAAAAGAACTACTTCAGGTAAAAAGATGAATGTATTCTAAAACATGTTAAGAAAAACACATCAGAAAAGAATATATTCAGCATACCTTCATTTATATGGAGTTTAAAATAGGAAAAACACATGTTCCAAGGATGCAGATAAAATTGGAAAACCCAAAAAAAACAGAAAGTTATTACCACAAAATCAAAATTCTTATTAGGTCTAGAAGGCAAAGAAAAGGTGGTAATCATGGAAGGCTACAGAAGGGGACTCTGTGGTTCATGCTATGTCCTATTTCCTTTCCCAAGTGGTAGTTACACCCATGTTTCCTCAATAGATATTATTTAAATTATATCCATTATTAAGTACTCTTCTCTCTTATAATGTATTTGCTATTAAAGTATCTTAAAAATGAAAAATGTGAATGCCAGACCCACAGTATATATTATTGGTAGTTTGTTAAACTTATATCTCTACTTAACAAATAGTGCATGATTAAAAGGAAGAAAAGAAGAAAGAAGCATGTTAAAGGTGCAATTCAACAGAAAGGTCAAGCATTGGATTGAACTGTCCTTTTTGACACACAAAAATTATAAATACACGCAACTCAACATAACCAAAAAAGAATATTGTATTTAGGTAAAAAGCTGCTAGGGATGATCTTTTTAAAAGCATAATTTCACTACAATATTTCACTACAAAATTCACTACATAAATCAAATTAGAGCTGACAATGAGTTCATGAAAACTTACATTTTACAGAAAATCTTTGTAAATGAAAAGAAGCAAAAGCAATGAGATAAAAGTGGTAGAGCCTTTGAGAATATATTTATAATTGTAAATAACCTTGACTGTGTTAAAGAAAAACTTATACATGATACTTGTTTAAGACAGTAAGGAAGACTTTACTCAAGGGAGGACTATCTCGACAGAAGTAGGAACCACTGCTATGAAATTTTCAGTGGGGGAGAGAGATTGAGCTCAACTCAGAATACAGAACTGGTAAATGGGAATTTATAGCCTAGAATTAGGGTGGGGATCACTAGACGGAAAATAAGCAAGAGGAAGTAGCAGAGGTTAGGGGGATTCTGGCTAATCTGACTTGATTAGGCGCTTGCTGAAGGCGAGCAAAAGCGATCACACATCACCTGAGGGACAGTGAAGGATGAGAAACCTGTCCAGACATGAAGGGGGATCAAATATTGAGTGGGGGAATTCTGGCTAAACTGGCTTAGCAGGAAGGCAGCTATGCTCACCACTATACCACCAACTCACTTAGGATTCTGGCTAAGACTGGACAATGCAGAGGTTAACACAGAGGTCTAAAAGTTGAGGCTTAGTTGAATAAAAGAGCCCAGCAGAGGCTGAATAGAGTTTGGTCAAAGAAAAAATCTTGTCAGTCATTGGGCAACTGACAGGATTTCAACTTTACCTAATCATAATGTAATTATAAGCAATAGTAGTTACATTATTTTGGTATGTGGAGCTTAATTATTGTAGTTGAGTGTTTCTCAAACTTTGGTGTGTTTCAGAAATCACCTGGAGAAATAAAGAGCCCAGAGGCCAAGGCTCATAAAAGCAGAATAGAGACTGAGCTTTTGAATTTTTACCATGTTCCTGGATGGTACATCCATTATATTAGTATGTCAAAACTGTGCTCTGTGCTCTGTGCTCTGTGCTCTGTGCTCTACTTCAGAAAGAACAATAGTAGAAATTAGGTTCATTTTAGAAACTTAGAGATTGTCAGTGGATAAGAATAGAAAGTACGTGTTTGTAAAAACGTCCTGTATTTCTTTTTTTTATACTATTTTGTCTTTCTTTATTAAAATAAAAATCTCTTCAGATATGTCAGTGCCATGTTTTCCCAGTTCTATTGCAAAAGCACTCAGAGTATCCATGCAGTCAGCCAAAATGTTCAGCTTCTGTACTTTCATTCAATAAAGACCCAGCACCTCAAGCAAAGCCATGAAACTGGTGATGATGCTTTTTTAATCCAATTTATGAGTATTGAAGAATTATTAGAAGCATAAGATATCAGACTACCTATCAAATCACCTACATCAATGATCTCTTCTACTCATAAGGTTAAAATTGAATTGAACAAGTATAAATGTATGTATCAATTGAAAAAGAAACTTGAGAAAATGGAAAGAACTATGAAAATAAGAACTTTAGCAAGGTGAAAACAATTTTGAAAAAAACTTTCCCTCAATCAACCATGTAACACTGATCAGTTGAAGCTCAGGATAGCCAGGTAGTCAACATGATTACCTGTTAATTTCTAAAAAGAAAATCTATTTGAATTGCATTAATTGAATTTTTGCCCTAGTATTTATTAACATAAATTTCAATAGCACTGTTTTAAAATTTTTGATCTCAATTTTATAAACTGATTGGGCTGAAGTCAGGAATCCGTGATGAGAAACCATACAAGCCTAACAACATTCATCCTACTGGGATTGACCGATGACCCACAACTTCAAATTTTAATATTTTTATTTCTCCTTATCACTTACATGTTGAGTATAACTGGAAATCTGACAATTATATCCCTCACCTTAATGAATTCTCAACTTAAATCTGCCATGTACTTTTTCCTTCAAAATTTCTCCATCTTGGAGATTTCATTCACTACTGTCTGTATTCCCAGATTCCTTTATAGCATGTCTACTGGAGATAAGACCATTACTTATAATGCTTGTGCTAGTCAACTATTTTTTATCATACTTTTTGGAGCAACAGAATTTTTTCTTCTTGCTATCATGTCCTATGACCGCTATGTGGCCATCTGCAAACCCCTGCATTATGTGACCATCATGAGCAGCAGAGTCTGCAGAAGGTTTGTCCTCTGCTGTTGGGTAGGAGGATTGTTAATCATAATTCCTCCACTTGGCCTGGGCTTAAATCTGGAGTTCTGTGATTCAAATGTCATTGATCATTTTCTCTGTGATGCATCTCCTATTCTCAAGATCTCTTGCTCAGACACATGGTTCATAGAGCAAATGGTTATAGCCTGTGCTGTGATGACTTTCATCATGACCCTTGTGTGTGTAGTTCTTTCCTATATATATATCATCAAGACAATCCTAAAATTTCCCTCTGCTCAGCAAAGGAAAAAGGCTTTTTCCACCTGTTCTTCTCACATGATTGTCGTATCCATCACCTATGGAAGCTGCATTTTCATTTACATTAAACCTTCAGCAAAAGAAGAAGTGGACATTAATAAGGGTGTGTCAGTACTCACCACTTCCATTGCACCAATGCTAAACCCATTTATATACACCTTAAGGAACAAGCAAGTGAAACAAGCATTCAACGACTCAATCAAAAGAATTGCATTTCTCTCAAAGAAATAGCAAAATATTGAAATTGCAGATTCAAGTTTTCGAGAAAGTTTGGTATAGTGATTAGTATAAGACTAGAACTGATCAGCAACCTGTGTTTGATGTTTGGTAACTACAGAAATTAAAAGTAAACTTTAATATACTGTAAAAAAAATCTGACAGAGTTAATACTTGTAGAATCTAACAATAAAAATTTTTAACTTGCATTTATAATGTTTTTATTTCTTTTTTAAGTAATATATCCTTATTGTATTTTACAAAAGTATAAATATCCAATAAATTGGGGGGAAAAACTGGCCCTTCTTCACTGATAGTTTGAGAAACACTGCATCAATGAACCTTAAGTTTCTAAACTATTAAATAGCTTTGTAGTCATCATTACATTCAGATTAACTGTCTCAAAATATTTTTGATCTTAAAGCTAAAAAAGATCCTAATAAGTTTATTTTCCCACCTCTTGCAAAATAATTGTGCTAGGGAACTATCTCTCGTTAAGAGATTTCCAGGAGAACAAGCCAGATCACACCTCCAAACCAGTGTTACCAATTAAGTCAAGTTAACTGTATGTATATGAGACAGGTAGATCACATGCAGAGCCCTTATGACATAATCACCCCTTAAAAGTGCAGCTTCTTAATTTTGTTACAGTAGCAATTAAATTTCAACATGAGTTTTGGAGAGGACATTCAAACCATATATGTGCGTGTGCATTTATAGACACACATACACACACACAATGCATATACCATATATGTTTACACAGCTTTCTTTCTCTGTCACAACCTATACCGCACATTGCAATCATCATTAATATTTAACATCTCATTGTCATTTTGTAAATGTCATAAGATAAAAAATTGAAATTAATATCAGAAAAATGTTATGAAAATAGTTACAAAATATGGAAAGCTTTTTTTTCAAGTTTTTATGGCTTTGCAAGGCAGATATGTCTTACAATGGCTGTAATCTTAACATTGTACATATTTTAATCAATAACATTTTTTCTTTCTTCATAGTACAACAAATAATAGCATGCACTACAATAAAGTCAGTTATTATGGTAATTTTTCCAGATAACAATATTATGTACCCAGAAAACAAAAAAATATAATAGGAAACTAATAGACATAATGAGAAAATTTGGTCATTTAAATCAATAAAAGATATAGGTAAAAGTCAATTAATGATATTTATAGTAGCAACAGCACCTTCAAACCAAAGCTATTAATATGACTGCTAAGGCATAACTTACACTATAGCTATAACATATTATATCGAATAATATCAATTTGCTTACCTTTAATCTTTTAATTTAACACAACTCCAGCAGGAATCAGCATTTAAATTTTTATAATAGCACAAATTATCTCTAAGTTAATATGGAAGAATGAAATCTCATGAATACACATCAGTTTACATTTGAGATAAAAAAAAAGTTCTGGAGATCAATAGTGGTAATGGTTATACAATATTTGAAGGTACTTAATGCCTGTAAATTGTACACTTAAAACTGATTAAAATACTAAATCATAAATGTTATGTTATTTATATGTTATCATAATAAAAATAGAACAATAAATGTTCCTGAATTAGGACTTGCTTTATACAATATCAAAACATATGGGCCAATGAAATTAAATTAATATGGTACTGGCATAAGACAGATAAAATGATCAGTAGAACAATTTAGATTATGAAAGTATAGAATAGTAACCTTAATTTTTATATCTGTATCTTTTGTTATATAAAAGTAAAGAAATTTCAGTTCAGTATTAAATGATGGATTATTGAATAATTACTTCAGTCACAAAAATGACATCTTATAAAAAATTTTACCTTTTATTCATACAATGAAAAGGTAACATTGTAAGTGGCATAAATTTTTAAATAAAAAATAAACAATTAAAAGTGCACTTGAATATATATGACATCACACATAAAGGAGTCAAAAAATTAATTAAGATTTTTAATTTTAGGCCGGGCGCAGTGGCTCACGCCTGCTATCCTAGCACTCTGGGAAGCCGAGGCGGGTGGATTGCTTGAGGTCAGGAGTTCGAAACCAGCCTGAGCAAGAACGAGACCCCGTCTCTACTATAAATAGAAAGGAGTTAGTTGGTCAACTAATACATATAGAAAAAATTAGCCAGGCATGGTGGCGCATGCCTATAGTCCCAGCTGCTCGGGAGGCTGAGGCAGCAGGATTGCTTAAGCCCAGGAGTTTGAGGTTGCTGTGAGCTAGACTGATGCCATGGCACTCACTCTAGCCTGGGCAAAGCGAGACTCTGTCTCAAAAAAAAAAAAAAAAAAATTTAATTTTAATTAATGCCAGAATGTGACAAAAGAAAAAGCATCAGTTTGATTATGTGTATATTAAACCATCTTAACTGGCAAAAGATAATACTTAAAAAAAATTATAGGTCAAATAATATGATTGAAATGAACCACTTTGGTAATGCGCTCACAGGTGGCGAACCCATGCCCACAGCCGGCACTCATAGTCCGCAGGATACTTTGTGCTGTGCATTGACAACAAATCCGTTTTGCTCTTGTGTGATGAGGAAAGCTTTAAAGCACTGAAAGCTTGTTTTACTTTACAGGCAGCTTTACTTGTAATGTAAATCAGAATGGGTAATATATACATATATGTCTTCATTACAGTATTTTTAAATGTTCACAATTTTATTTTGATAAATGAAAAATTAGAAAAGTCTTATCATGGCTGTCGGCTAAAGTCGCTGTGCACATGGTCCCGAAGCGGTTAAATGTATAACAGCATACAATTGCATGATTTCTAAAGTCCACAGAATGCTCTTGTAAATTAACAATACAAATACAAAATACAAACAAAAATAAACAAAAAATAGACAATTTAAAGAATATTAAATCCCATTTTGTAAAGAACATATAATTATTAACTGCATCAGTTTGTTTCATGCCAAATAAATAAATCAGTTTCATATCAATAAATTAATATTGAGATGTAAATTTATACCAATCAAATTGTCAATATGGAAAGGAACTTTTTAATTGTTGAAATTTAAATTGCTAAGGCTTTTTGCTAAACAATTAGAAAAACCTAAAAAGTATCCATGTACTTTGAACTGGTAATTCCATTTCTGGGATTCTACCTCATAGAAATTACAGCACCAGACCCACCATCTTCCACCTGAAAATTCCAGACCTTGCATATCTTCAATGCTACTTCACAGGTTCTGAAGTTGGATTATATGTCCCTGAGAGTTTGAGCATCTTTTCATATTTTTATAGACTGGATTTTTGGAAAATAGGACATAAATTGTCATCCTTTTTTCATTTTTCCATTAGGTTGCTAATTTTTCCATATTTTTCTTATAAATCTCTAATAATTCTTCTTCTTATGAAGGATCTCCTGGATATCAGGCAGTGGAGTAGGCTATGATATGGTAACCAATGACCCCAACCTCTAAGGGGCTGAAACATTCAAAGTTTCCACCAAATCTCTTTGTGGCCTCAGACTGATAGGATGGAAATTACTGGAACACAGCTGGTTATTTTGGAAGGAGGAATAAAAGGGCAGTGAACCAAAAGTCTTAAATCTTCTCAGAAGTGACACAAATGACTTACACTGACATGTCTTGGTCAAACAACTGGGACGGGAAACTTTTCCAACCTTAAACAGTAGATAGGCACTGCATTACCAAACCTGAGGTGACCTTTAAGCTAAAGCAAGGAGCAGAGCCCTGGATGGTAGAAGAACCCCCAAACCAAAGCCTCCCAGCAATCTTTTTCTACAGGTTTATATCTGAGTACAGCTGGTCTCATGCATCAGATATGTGCTTTATATAGTCTCCAAAAACCTCTCAAAGATGTGCAGAAAGTGGACGACCTGATTGAGACCAACCAGGAAAATCAAGGTAGACATCTGTGGCAAACTGCAATCACAAGCGACAACACATCAACTAAGGAGAGAGTTGAATTACAAAAAAAAAATTAATTTGAGCTCAAACCATATTTCAAAACTGATTATAAAAAAATGGAAACTATTCACGAATAAGGCCTGAGGAGTTTAATGTATGTCAGAACATGCTTCTCACTAGTGAGCCTAATGAGATGCAGTCTGGAGAGAAGCCTGATGACCATAATATAATCAGGACATCCCTCAGCCATTGTGAGCATCATAGCCAGCATCAAAAGATTCAAACGAGGCAGCAGCTTTTTGAATATAGTGGACAAGGGAAAACTTTCAACAAGCAGGAAATATTCTGTACACATAAGAGAATTCATATGGGAGAGACCCCCTGTAAATATAGTGAACATGGCAAAGCCTGTGATAAATCAGCTCTCATTTCCCAAGGGATGACCCAAGTGGGAAAGAATCATATAAATGTAACAAATGGGGGAAAACCACTTGTGAGACATCATACTCTTGAGTCTTCATAGAGCTTATTTGGAGACAAACACCATGAATGTAAACAAAGCGAGACTAATTTCTGTAAAAACATAAACAGAACTTACTTCAGAGAGCTCAGGAGAGAAAACTTTTGAATGTGATTTTATGGTGTAAAACTTTCTATAAAAAATGTACCTCACTAGATATCAGAAAAACACATAGGATAGAAAACTATGAATATAGTACAGGTAAGAAAATTTTTATTAACAAATCAATCCTTATAAAACATCAGAGAACATATACAAGGGAGAAGCTGCATGCATGTACTGAATGTGAGAAATCCTTCTGCCATCAGGCACACCTAAGTGTTCATCAGAGAATCCACACAGAGATAACACACTATGAATATTATCAATGTGGGAAATCATTTTGTGAAGGCGGTCCACATTGTACATATAACACAGACAGGGGAGAAACTACGAGTGTAAAGAATACAGAAAACCTTTCTGTGGGAGGGCAGCCCTCACTGTACATCAGAGAATTCACATGGGATGGAAACACAATGAATGCAAAGAATGTAGAGACATCCTATGAAATAATGAATGTGGGGATTCTGTCTACCATAGGACAGCCCTCACTGTACATCAGAGAATTCATATAAAAGAGAAACATTATGAATAGAATGAATGTGGGGAAAAACTTTTGCCAGAAGTCACACCTCTGCAGGTATCAGAGAACGCATATACGGGAAATATCCTACATGGCTGAGATGGGCTATACATCCTCCAAAACTCATTCTCTTTTATCTTGGAAACACAATTAGCCTGCATTTCTCAGCCTGCCTTTACTATGGGCAAGATGATGTTACCAAGTTCTGGCCAGTGGAATATGAGCACAGTGATGATCATTATTTCCAGGCTAGGCCTACAAAAAACAAATTTCCATTCAGTCCTTCTTAGCCCCCTATGGCTGATGTGTATATGAGTCCCCTCAGTCCCCAGGGGCTTTGGGAACCATAGGTAGACAAGAGTAGCTATGACTTGCAATCTAAGTTCTAAAATCTCCATTTATACTTTACTTGAGTGAGAAATAACTAACTATTCTATGGAATCATTGTGTAATATGACAAATTTGCATTGCAACAGAACCAGCCCACTGTCGCTAATTCACATCATAAGTGTGGGAGATCTTTCTGGGAGAAGTTACTAATCCTTATGTATTGGAAAATTCACACAGGAGAGAAATGTATTTTGTCATCATTTGTCCCCAAGTCAGTTTGCAGAAAAATTAAATCTTAGGGTAAAACAAGGCCATACGTGGGAAAGGCTTTATAAGTCAAAAATACCTCATAAACACAGAAAACAAGGTAAAGCCCTATAAATATCCTTTGCATGTCAAGATTTTTAACACAACTTTCAACATTTGTATAATGAAAGAAGAAACTGTCAGTCTGTAGGCAAAAAGTTACCTAATTACTCAAAATTTTTACCTAAAAGCATCTAACAACAGATGAAGGGATAAAGAAAACGTGGTACATATACACAATGGTATACTGTTCACCCATAGAAAAGAATGAAATCCACATTTGCCTCAATATGTATAAACCTAGAGGACATTATTTTAAGTGAAATAAGCCAGAAACAGAAAGACAAATATCTCATATGTGAAATCCAAAAAGTTTGATCTCATAGAAGTAATGAATAGAACAGTTATCAGAGACTGGGAAGGATAGAAGTTATGGGTTAGAGGAGAGGTCAGTGATGACGTTCAAGGTTATAATTAGAATGACGGAACAAGTCCTGGTGTTCTGTTGCACAGTAGAGTGACTGATTAACAATAAAATATTGTATATCTCAAAGTAGCTAGAAGAGATGATTTTGAATGTCTCCATCACAAAGAAATAAAAAATATATGAGATGATGGATATTTTAATTACCCTAACTTGATCTTTATGCAATATATTCATATATAAAAACATCACATCATACTCTATAAATATTTAAAATTATTTTGTGCTGATTTACAATAAATTTTTAAAAGGCTAAAGAAATCAAGACAAGGTGACATTGTTGTAAAGATAGGCAAATACATTAATGGAAAAGAATTGAGGTTCCTAAAGTAAATCTAATTTATGGTCGATTAAATTTTTTAAAAGATACAAAAAAAATCATTGGATAAAGTTTAGTTTTTCTCAATAAATGGTGCTGGACGAATTGAATGGTCATATTTTTTAAAAAGTAAACTTTGATTCTTACATTGTACTATTTATGTAAATTAACTAAAAATGAATCATAGACCTAAATGTAAAACTTAAGTTATAAAATTCTAGAAGAAAACATAAAGTATTGCTGTGTTAGGCAAAGATTTTTTAGACACAACAGTAAAAGAAAGATAAATTCTGAAAATTGATGAAATGCCATTCACAACAAATTAAGAATTTCTGTGTCTAATGGATATCTGTACACCCGTGCTTATTGCAGCACTATTCACAATTGCCAAGATGTAGAATCAATCTAAGTGTCCATCAACAGATGAATAGATAAACAAAATGTGGTATAAACACACCATGGAATACTATTCAGCCTTTAAAAGGGAGGAAATTCTGTTATTTGCAACAATATGAATGAATCTGGAGGACATTATGCTGAATGAAATAAGCCAGGCACAGAAAGATAAATAGTTCATGATTTTATTTATATATGAAATCTAAAAAAGTTGAGTTCATAGAAGTAGAGAGTAAAATGGTAGTTACTGGAGGCTAGGGACGGGGAGGGGAATGACAGAATGGGGGTTGTTAATTAAAGGGTACAATGTTTTAGATAGATAGGAGGAATAGGTTTTGAGATCTACTGCACAGCAGACTGACAATAGTCAATAATAATATATGGTATATTTCAAAATAACCAAGAGAATAAATTTTAAATGTCTCCCCATAAAAATGATAGGTAAGCAAGGTGATGGATATATTAATTAGCTTGATTTAATTATGCTACCTCATATACATATATCAAAACATCACATTGTACCCCATAAATATATAACTATTATTTGTCAATACAAAAGAATAATAATAATAAATTAAGAAATTTTGCTCTTAAAAAGACACTGTTAAGGGAGTAAGAAAAACTACAAACTGGGGGGACATATTTCTTCATAACATATCTGATAAAAGACTTGTACCTTGACCGTGTAAAAAAAAACTCTCAAAATTCAATAAAAAGAAAAAGCACAACCCATTTTAAAATAGGCAAATGATTTAAACAGATACTTCACCAAGACAGATACCCAGATGGCAAATAAACACAGAAAAAAATGTTCAACATCATTTGCTATTAGGTATATGAAAATTAAAATCACAGTAGTGTACAACCACACACCTACTAGAATGTTTGAAAGTATAGACTGATCATACCAGGATATGGACCAATTAGAACACTCCTAGACCACTGGGAATAATATAAAATTATATGGATGCTTTGGAAAACTCATAGGCAGTTTCTTAAGAAGTTAAACAAACGCCTTCCATATGATACAGCCATTCTACTCTTATTTACTCAATAGAAATGAAAGCATATGACTTTAGAGAGATTTGTGCATGGATGTTATAGCAGCTTTATTTGTAAATGCCATGAAAACAATAGGGCAAAATATCTATATAACAGGTGAATAGTCATCAAATTGTGGTATATCCACACAATGCAATTTTTCTTAGAAATAAAAGAAATGAGCTATAGATACACATAATAACATGGATGAATCTCAAAAAATTATGCTGAATGAAATAATCCAAAGGAAAAATGAGTACCTCCTCTATGATTCCATTTATATAAAATCATTGAAAATGCAACTAGAGTGACAGAGAACAGATGAGTGATTTGCTATGATTAGTAGTGGGGAAATGGGCAAGAGAGAGGCATTAACAAAAGGTGCAAGGAAACTTTTGGAAGTGATGCATAATTTATTATTGTGATTGTGGAGATTCTCTCTTAAGAGTATGTGTATGTCAAAACTCATCAAACTGTATACTTTCTATATGTGTGGTTTATTGTATATCAATTATAGTTTAATAATACTGTTAAAAGTTTAAAACCAAAAAAATCGATAGATTTGACTATATAAAACCAAGAACTACATGCCAAAAATTATTGACACTTTTAAAGTCCTTTATTA
>VSMD01054760.1:0-26587 GCA_008750895.1 Mirza zaza
AACTCGGCTTTTCCATGCCCCAGACAGTGTACCAAGCATGTCTTGTTTCCAGTTCCCCCAAAGCAGACCCAGACGCCAAGCCTTGGCAGAAGGCGGGGCACTGGGGAGGGGTCCCAGGGAGCAGGTGCAGGGAAGGAGAGGAGCCAGCGGAGGGTGGGTTGATGCGGGGGTCACCTGCACAGGGACCTCAGTGGGCTCAGGCCTGCTGGGGACCCTCGGAGGGGCCATGTGTCCTATGCTCAGAGTGGTCCCCGGGGGGGCGGGGAGGCTGGCATTTGCATGCGGCTTCCTGTCGCACCCTGTTCAGGTGTCTCTGGGCATTTGGCGCCCGGCTCTCAGAGCTGCCCTGGAACAGACACGCCCAGGGCCGAGAGGTAGGAGGTTGGGAACTGTCTGCCACAGCCCCGGGAAGCTTGGGTGGGCCAAGGAGACGTGAGTCAGGTATTCGATCTTCTCAGCAATCCTCGTGGGAAGATACTGTCATTTTCCATAATTTATACGTGAGTAAACTGAGGCACAGAGCAGTGCAGTGACAGGTTCAGAGTCACCCGGCTGTGGAGGGCCTGAGGCTGGCTGGCATTTGCGCCCTTCGTGCCCATCTCCTCCCACCCCGACACTCCTGCCTGGGCCTCCCCGGGTGTTGCTCCTGTTGTCTTCTAGTTGCTTCCAGCCCTTGGTCCAAGCTTAGCCATCCTGAGGCTAAAAGCCTCTTCTCAGATCCCTGCTGCTTGCGTTTCCTCTGTCTCTGCAGACCCAGGGTGGCTGGCACCCCGCACGTGTCCCTGTGAGGCCAACCTCCCCTGCCCGGGCTCTGGCCACCCTCCCCGGCCGGTCCTGCCTTGGTCCTTGTGCTCCTCCTGCACCCAGGGTCTGGGGAGGGCAGAGGGCAGGTGGCTGCCCCGTGGCCTGGCCTCTGGGCCCAAGTGTGCACCCCCTGGGAGGTGTTACAGCCCGTAGGTGACCAGTCCCGCCTGTCTCTTTGTGTCCAGGAGCTGCAGTGTGACGTGTCAGTGGAGGAGGACAGCCGGCAGGAATGGACCTTCACCCTGTATGACTTTGACAACAATGGCAAGGTCACCCGAGAGGTGAGTACACCTGCCATGCGTCCTGCCCTCACGCACGGGGCCAGGGACATCAGCCCGCCACAGCTGCCCCTTCCCCTGCAGGGGCGGCTGCAGCAGGCAGCGGCTGGGCAGGGAGGGGGCAGCAGGGCTGCTGGGAGCTTCCAGGAGGTCTCAGGGGGTGTCCCAGAGCTGCCAGTGAGTGGGAAGAGGTGACAGGGAGAGAGAGGCAGGGACAGGCACAGAGCCCCAGGGCCTCCCCAGAAAAGGACCCCGGACCCAACAGAATCCTGCCCTGCTGCCTTCACTCTCTGGTCCCCGAGGTCCAGGGGCAGGGCTGGGGCCACTGCGGGCCACCTCCCCGCACAGCCCTTCTGCCCAGGAGCTCGGCTGGGAGGTGAGCACACAGGCCACTCAGCACCTCCCCTCCAGGGGGGAGCACCCCGTCGCTAGGGCCCTGCTGCTGGCTCTGTGTCACAGCTCTGGTCACGGCCTCCCCCGAGCCGGTCCTTCCTCATCCTCCCTGCGTGCCTGTGTCTGTCTGCCCGCTCAGGGCCTTGCCCCCACACGTCCCTCCTTCCTGCCCGTGTCTGCAGATGGGCGCCAGCCCTGTGCATCCGCCAGGTACACGGTACAAGGACACAGCGGGGGTCAAATCAGACACAGTCCTCGCCTCGCGGCCCTGACACTCTGATGAGGGAGACAGGTCCAGGGAGTTATAGGATAAGTGTGAGTGACGATGCGTTCAGGGAAGGAAATAAACAGGAGGGTGTGACGGGGATGGGCGGAGGTCTGGGGTGTGTGTCCTCTGTGCATAGTGCAGGAGAAGCTGGCCTTTATGCTGCCGGGGGGAGACCCGGGTTAGAAAGGCCACCTCCTCTGTAGGCTGTGATTTAGGGGCTGCTCCAACGGGTTAGAGCACGAAACAGTGACTGACTGTAATCACTCAGCACTCTTTATGTGTGAGTGACAACACCAGCCCCAACTGGTGGACTTAAAAACAAAAGGGAATATATTGGTTCCTGTAACTGAAATTTGGTCTGGGGGGCTGATTTCAGGTACGGCTGGATCCAGAAGCTCTGTGTCTTTAGGACCAGAAGTTCATGGCTCTGCTTCCACTGTGCTCTCTCACTATCAGGCAGTCTGTCCCCTGGCAGTGGCAAGCTGGTTGCTGACAGCTTTAACCTGTGGCCCGTCTTCTCAGCAACCCACCACATTCAGAATGTCAGCACAAGCTCCCAAACCAACTCTGACAGCTGGGCTGGGCTTCTCGGTGCAGCGGTATCTTCCTTTCCTTACCTGGGCAGTGGTGAGGACGACTCAGCCCCTTGCAGCTGCCACCTCCAATTTTTCCTGGTTTGGAAGGTGCTGAGGAGCTCACGTACTGACCACGCAAGGATTTGTCCCCCACCTCGGGGACCTTGCAGAAACCTGTGGGCAGACTCTGTTTTCTGGCTCCGTATTCGTGTCCTCCTGTCTGCCTTGGTAATGAGAGGAAGGGAGAGAGGGTTTCCCAGGAGGGTGGCCCAGTGTGGCCCCAGGGAAGGAGTGCACTGGATCGTGTTTTCCTCCCAACAAGGAGCCGGGAGTCCTTCCAGTTGAGGGAGGACTCAGCCTGGCGCCCCCATCTATTTACAGCCCAAAGCCACTCCTCACGTCTGGCTGCAAATGCCACACCCCCTGTGCTTTCTGTGTGCCAGGGCAGAGGGCCCCCACCTCAGTGCACCTGCAGACCAGAGCCGGGGTCTGGGCCAACTCTCCAACTTGGAAAAAAAGTACCTGTTCATCCTTCAGGTGTTCATTCATGCAAGAAAGAGTTATCACACCTTTTCCTGCATGCCTGACCCTGTGCAGCCAGTGGGGTTGATTTTCAAGCTGGGATCATCAGGGCCTGCCTGATCCTAGAGCCCGAGACAGTCGGGACCTGGGATCACACGCCGGGCCCAGCCTCTCGGGGTGTAAGAGGCCCGGGCGTGATGATGGACTTCGGCTGCCTCACCTGCGTGCGGCCCTCCTCCACGGCCTCCGCCCTGGCGAGAGGTCGAGAGCAGCCGCGGCCGCGCGGAGGCGCTCGGGGAGGGAAGTGGGAGGAGAGGAGTCCCCTGCGGGCTGTGCCGGAAGAGCTGGGATCGCTGAGCGAGCCACGCGAGCAGCTGGGGCCTGGGTCTCAAGCTGGTGGCCCCCACGCTTCCAGTCTGCCCCCAGGTCTTCTAGTCTGGGACCCCAGAGGCTTTTGTTAAAAGTTAAAGTAGTTGCCAGTATCAAAGATTCTGAAGATTTAACAGAAGATTCTGGGTTTTTGGCTGTTCTGGGATGACCCTCAGCCTGCATTGTCAAAGGGCAAGCCGGCTCCCCCGGGGCAGAGCCCCTGCCTCGGTTGGCCCTCACCGCTCCGGGTCACGCATCCACATTCCTGCCTGGTCATGGCTGTGCTGGCACCGTCGCTGCCACCCCAGCTAGAGGGCTCCCGGCCGGCTGGGGAGGGAGGGCCGGGTCTGCTGTGCGAGCGCCGAGCTGGGAGGATAGCGGACCACGCCCGGGCCCGACTTAGAGCGAAGTGTCTTCTCCAAGGGTTTCTAAAGTCATTTAGAGCGGGTCGCTGCCCCACAAGACACACGACCTCAGCAGATACCCAGACGACGGGAGGCCGAGTGCGGGGACTCTGCACTCCGCTGAGCCTAGTCAGGGTCGCCCCTGGGGCATGGTTTGGGGACCCCGTTTGGCCAAGGGGTACTTGAGGCCCAGAGAGAAGATGAGACTTCTCAAGTTCTCACAGAGTGGCTTATCTCCCAGGGACTGTCCTGGCCAGCCCAGGCTGCCACGACAACGCACCACAGTGCGCGTAAACGGCAGAAATTCGTTCTCTCACGGTTCTGGAGGCTGCGCATCTGGCACGGGGCGCCGGCCGGCCCTGTCCTGGTGAGGCCTCTCGTCTGGCTTGCTGCCGGCCGCCCCTCGCTGTGTGCCCACCGACGGGCGGCGGGAAAGGCCTCCGGCATCCCTCCCGTGGAAGGCGCTGTGCCTGTCGGATTAGCGCCCCCTTCACGCCCTCCTCCCGTCTTAATTACCTCCTTGCCCCAAAGACAGTCGCTTCAGGGTTAAGGCTTCAACATGCGAGTCGGGGAAGGGGACACAGCTCAGTCCGTAGCAGGGCCACATCTCCGCCCCACGTCCGTTCGGAAGGAGCTTGCCGGACGGGGGACAGGTGCGATGCTGCCCGCCCCGTGTTCTCCGGGCCCACCTCGAAGTCCCCCTGCCGCCAGGGTGGATGGCGCCCGTGATAAGAGCTTTCTTGGGTGCAGGGCAGCCCAAGTTCAGGGGATGTCGTCTCCTCGGGGCACCTCTCGGTCGGCAAGCGAGGAAAGCCAGCGTAGCAGCCCTTCCTGCGAGGGTGGGCCTGCCCCGCACGGCCCCACGCCGCCCCCCGGGGCGCGGTGCAGCCGAGCGCCTTGCCCATGGCTGTGCCCGCCCTGCCCGCTTCCCCTGTGGGTGTTTCCTCCTTCACGCTCCTGCTCCCCCATCTCCCCTGGGGAACCCCGGCATCCAGGTTTCTGCCTCAGGCTCCGCCTTTGGGGGACCAGAGGGGTCCAGCCCTGCGGCGAGTGCGGCGCGCGCGGCTGAAGCCGGCGTGCATTCCCGCTTCCCTCCCGCAGGACATCACCAGCTTGCTGCACACCATCTACGAGGTGGTCGACTCCTCCGTCAACCACTCCCCGACGTCAAGCAAGACGCTGCGGGTGAAGCTCACCGTGGCCCCTGACAGCAGCCAGAGCAAGAGGAGCGTCCTTGTCAACCAGGCTGGTGAGGGCTGCGGGCCGCTGTGGCAGTGCGCTGCCCTCTCCGGGAGAGGCCACCCTGGGGACCAGGCAGGGAGCCTGGGGCTCTCGGGGGGCTGCTGTGGTCAGATGGGGATGGATCGGGGCCTTGAAGGAGCCGATCAGATTGGGGGAGGCCTGGCACAGGCAAAGCCACGGAAGCGGGCACGGGTGTGGTGCACAGCCACGCCTGGGGCTGGGCGGGGTGTGTAGCGCCTCAGGGCCATCTGAGATACGGGAGGAGGTAGTGGTGAGACCCTCCGTCTAGAGCTGGCCCGGGGAGCCCCCCACAGAGGCACCGCAGGGCTGCTGGGGCAGGGCCGGGGGCTGCGGCTCACTGCGGCGTCCTGCGCTTCTCCACGGGACGCAGACCTGCAGGGCACGAGGACACGAGCAGAGACCAAGCCCGCCGAGGAGCTGCGGAGCTGGGAGAAGAAGCAGCGAGCCCCGCTCAGGTACGGCGAGCACAGTGCGCACGAGCACATATTAAGCACCAGTGGTGTACCTGCATCCGAAGGATTCACAGCAAGGGGCTCCAGTCTGAGTTCTCTTGCAGGGGGCCAGCGATGTTAGACACAGAAATAAAACTCTAAAACTTAAAGAATGACTAAATGCAGTCTCCCTCATCCCCTTATGCCAAACACTTCGGGCCAGACATGGTTTGGAATTGAGCATTTGTGCCCTAGAAAGTATCCCGGCGTGTTTCTCATGCATCGTATGCGGGCTTGGGCAGCGCCTCGGGGTTTCCCGCACTGCTGGGAGGTGCGGGAACTCCCACTAAGTGGGATAAATGCCATAAACACCTTCCCATCCCTTGGGGGAGCTCTGCTGCCAAGTAAGTGGGTCATGAAAAATATTTGTTTTCAGGCCTTTTGATGTCCGAATTGTGCATAAGGGATCGTCAGTCTGCAATTACCTTTCACCTGTTATTTCTTTAACGCAAGGGAGGGAGGGTGGAGAGGAAAGGCAGACTGTTCAGAGGGAAGCATTGAGTAAGCAGCGGTGGCAGAGCAGGCGCAAGGGTGTGTCAGCCCCTAGTGTGTGCCAGCGAGACATGACTGAGTTGGGTCAGTGCCAGCGCAGATGAGAGCAGGGACACAGCGTGGTGTGGGCAGATGGCTGGGAATCGGAGGTGACAAGGCCGGCTGGAGATGGAGGGGGCCTGGAAGATCACAGAGGTCCTGGAAGGGGAGGGGCAGGGAGCTCAAGCCCTGAAGCGGAGAAAGGAGGCCTCTGGCAGCACTTTTTGCCTGCCCCTCCATACAAGCACACGCACGCACGCACGCGTTAGTGAGGCCTGCTCTGGGCTTTAGGGCAGATCATGGAATCTGCCAGCCTCAACTCCAGCAGTCTGGGGGACAGACCAGGGGTGAGGCCACCTGGCTGCAGTGCGCACATGTGGTTTGAACCTGGCTGTGGGAGATCCTTAGGTTTTGACCAATACCCCCTCCACATTTGCTCCGGGCCTGTTCCCAGCAAAGTCACTATCCATTCCTGCCAGGGGCCCCAGGGAGGCCAGACTGCAGAGATGATCATTTCTTCCCCTACCCTCTTCCCAAGACCAGGAAGGAAATTAACAACAGGTCCAGGATTTGTCCCAGTGGCCTTCCAGTAGCCCCTACCTGGTGCCGGCAAACCCACTTGCTGTCCCCGCTGTAGGTTCCAGGGTGACAGCCGCCCGGAGCAGTCTGACTGCTACCACCACTGCGTGGATGAGAACATCGAGAGGAGAAACCACTACCTGGATCTCGCGGGGATAGAAAACTACACATCCCAGTTTGGGCCTGGTAAGGGGCTCAGGCATGCTCCGGGGCATGGGGGGAGGGGAGGGGAGGGGGCGTGGCTGGACGGCCATGCGGGCAGCATCCGTTGCTGCTGCAGGCTGGGGAGATGTAGCTTTTATTGGACAGGTCAAAGACTCTTCTTGGAGGAATTGACATTAAAAATGTTTTCAAAATGAAAAGTAATACCTGCACAAAGTTGAACAAAATCAAATAGTATCTGAGTGCTTAGGGTATAATGAAAAACAACAGTTCCATGCCCCATCCCCAGCCCTCCCCAAGGCAACCGTGTGAACTCCTTGTGGCTGTGTTCCATAGAGAACCTCCGTTTTGCTAAGTAGAACTTGCTGTGTCTTTGTCAGCCTGTGACATATGTTGACCTCTTGCTTAATTTCGCTTGCCTCCCCACCCCCCTCCCCTTGCTCCCAATATGTCTAATTCCCGCACGGGTCACTTCTGCACGTGTTCAGTAATGCACTTAGCGTTCTGTCTTGCCCCAGTGGCCTTAGACAGTTTCAGGGTCTCTGTCATGGTCTCTCTTTCTCAGCTGTCTCCTGGAAGGAGAATTTATTATTTTTGAAGACCAACTGAAGAACCAGTTCCTTCCACTCAGCAGATGGGAAAGTCCATTTCAGAGTTTTCCTACAAGGCAGTTGGGGCGTGGGGGTAGCTCTGATCAAGAACAGCTGGCATTTATCAGTCTTGGAGAACTGGGGGCGGGGTGATTTCTAGGGTACAGTACAAGTCCTAGCACACAGTAGGTGCTCATTAAATGTCTGTTGAATTGGTTCCTAGGCTCCCCTTCTGTGGCCCAGAAGTCAGAACTGCCCCCCCGCACCTCCAACCCCACTCGGTCTCGCTCCCATGAGCCGGACGCCATCCACGCGCCCCAGCGAAAGCCCCAAGGCGTGGACCCGAGCTCCTTCCACCTCCTTGACAGCCCAGTCGCCAAGGTCTCAGAGCTCCAGCAGCGGCTCCGGGGCACCCAGGACGGGAGCAAGCACTTTGTGAGGTCCCCCAAGGCCCAGGGCAAGAGCGTGGGTGTGGGCCATGTGGCCAGGGGGGCGAGAAGCAAGCCCCCTCTGGGACCTGCCGTCCCTGCGGTGTCCCCGTCCGCCCACCTGGCCGCCAGCCCGGCCCTCCTCCCCACCCTGGCCCCCCTTGGGCACAAGAAGCACAAGCACCGAGCCAAGGAGAGCCAGCAGGGCTGCCGGGGCCTGCAGGCGCCGCTGGCCTCGGGCGGCGCTGTCCTGGGGCGGGAGCAGCTGCGAGAGCTGCCCGCTGTGGTGGTGTACGAGAGCCCAGCCGGCCAGGCTGTCCAGAGACACGAGCACCACCACCACCACGAACATCACCACCATTACCACCACTTCTACCAGACATAGAGCCCCTCCCCAGGGCCCCGCCTGCCATATGAAGGACCCCCTCTCCCGACACCCCAAGGCATTATTATTCTATTAATTATTGTTATTATGACGATTATTGTTATTAATAATTATTGTTACTCCACTAATATTTAGCTAGCCTTCATGTAGAAGATATATGGAAACACAGAACTAAACTCTTATTTATATGTTGTGGGGACTGCATAACTCACCCAGGAAATGACTGGTTTGGAAGGGGCCTAGAGACGGCAGAGACTCCCTCGGGGCTCAGGAGCTGCAGTGTCCACACGCATTGGCCACACCCTTCCAGAGCCGTGGGAGCCCTCAGCCCAAGCTCTGCCCACCTCCACCCAGTCTCTTCCAGGAGAAACCTTACCTGGCCCGGCTTCCAGACACCCTTGAAATCTCCGAGAAGATAAACAGCTGCTACCTCTTAGTATTATTCTGAGTTTATTTTGCCCTTAACTGATTGTAATGTGCTACAAGGGATTTCAGCGGACTGCAGACACGCGACCTCCTTGCTGTTGTGTTTTTATGTCCCAACCTAGAAACCTTGGCTGTCCTTTCTGGAGTTAATCTTTGGCGCTTTTCCAGTGGGATCAGGCCCTTGCCCCAAACCAGTCCCATCGTTTTTGCCACGAACAACATAAAAATACACTTTCTTCTTTTTTTCCTTCATTCTTCTTTAGAAAGATGCACACACACATATTTAAGGACTGTTCTGAAACCAGCCTTTTCATTTTGGAAACTTCTAGAGAGGGAACCAACCATGGTTTTCCAAAATCAGGCAATTGTGTGCTGTTGGTTGTGAAGGAGGATGTGGAAATCTCATGTTTTACCATTGGCAAGTATGTATGTACCAACGTGGTTCTCTAACAGAGCTGTCCCTATCTATAGACAGGTGCCAGCTGTCCATTTCTATGTACCTTTCTGTAAATATACACTCTCAGGTATCTTTTCTGGTGGGAGAGATCAATGGTTTGCTTTTCTAGATGCTTCATGAGCCCAGATGTGACCCTATGTGCCTCCTATTGAGGCTGGATGTCCCTCCAGTGCTTTCATCAGAGGTCCTTTCTCAGAATTTGGAATCTGACATTTTGGAGGGAAATGGGGACAGTGACCAGAGTTGGGATCCTGGAGAAGTGTCCTCTGCAGAGAAGGATATTGTCTGGCCAGAGCCCCGAGTGACCTGGAAAAGAACCACTGTCAGCTAGTTGGGGTCCCCATGAAAAGCAGATCACACACTCAAATGGGTAATGTGAGGAGAGTTTAATAAAGGGAGTATTTACACAGTGCGAGTGAAGCCTCAAGTGAGTGCAGAACCCTGGGGCTGGCGCTGCGGGGCACCACTCCCTGCCCTGCCCCTGAGGGGTGAGGGGGCATCATCTTCAGCAGACAGAGGGTTAGGGGGTAGGGGAGACCCCTGAAGGAGCTGTGACCTTCGGTCGAGGGATGCCACCAGCCATGGGGACCCCCCCAGGAAAATAAATGTCCTGACCCCTCTCTCCTGCCCCTGTGAGTCCTGCCAAGGCACCACTGGCTAAAGCCCCTGGCAGCCAGCAGGCCAGGTCTTGTTGATGTGGGTCACACGGGCATTCCAGGGCAGAAGAGAGTGGAGAGTAGATCTGGAGGAACACGGGATGGAAACGCGGCTCCAGCTGCCTTTCTGCTGCTTTGTCGCCCAGTGAGGATCCCCTTTTCCCGAGCCTGGAGTTTGGGTTTAATGTAGTGAGTAAAGCATCATTTCTGAAGGTAGTGGGCTTAGTTGTTGTGTCTGTGTTATTAAGTCTACTAATTGCTGGTGTGCCTGGGACTGGATTAATTCGTTAATACTTAGGATAACCGTACGAGGCAAGCAGTGGCCACTCAGGGAGCGTGTCTGAGGCTCAGAGAGGTTAAGTAATTCCCTTGAGACCACACAGCAAGTGGCAGAGCTGGGATTCTGGTCTCCAGATATCCCTTCACCACTGGTGAACGGCGTCACCGCTGAATTTGGGCTCCCTGTTTGGGGTTGTGGGTTTCTGTTCAGTCAGAACCCAGCGCAAACTGAGGTGCGTGAAACCAACTGGGGAGGCAGGGAGGGAGCGGGCTTTGCGATGAAGGATCCAGGATGCTAGCGGCCCCGAGCCTGGTTCTGGTCCCTCTTTCTGGATTTATACTTGTACCCCCGGCATGTTTGGTCGGGGAGTCCCCGGAAGAAAAGGGGTCGTTCCCTAGGGGAAAAGGCCCAGGGGAGGATTGTGATTGGCTGGGCTTAGATCAGATGCCCAGCTATGGACCAATCACTGTGGACCAGCAGGAGTCACGTGCCCTACGTGCGGCGAGGGGCGTGGCGTGTGCCTCAAGACCGGTGGGAGAGGCGCAGAGAGGACAGGAAAAGATGGCGCCCGGGCCTGGCGTTGCTGCTCGGGTGGAAACGCGTGGCCGCCGTTATGATATGACGCAGGTCCTCCGCTGCCTCCCCAGCCCCACATCTGTCTGTCAGGAGTCCGTTACTGCTTCCTAACTGGTTTTTACCCCACTCACAAAAATCATTTTTAAAACCAGTAACGTGCACACATAAAAGATCCAAATGGTACAAAAGATGTACAGTAAAAACGTAAACTTCCAGCCCAGGCCGGTCGGCATCCTTGATACCAGCTTCCTGGGTGCTGTTTGGGACCCTTCAGTGTGGAGTGGTGGTCGTGAGCACAGGCTTTGGCACAGGCCGCCTGACTCCCTCTCGTAGCTCCATGCTTCAAGTGAAATAGTGAACCTCAATTTCCCCTTTGTAACGGGGAGGCTCTTGAGAGTACCTACCTCACAGTGAGACCCCAACAAGTTAAAACTGCCTGGCCCCGCTGAACACTATCAAAGTGTTAGCTGCCCTTTACCAGAATAAATACATTCACATAAAATATCTCCCTATTTAAATTTTAATTTTTTAAATATTTCAAACACAAAGTTTAAACAGAAAAATTGTGTAACAGCAACTGTGAGCTCACCACCTAAAATTTACACATGTTGACATTTTTGCAATATTTATTTCAGATTTATTTTTAAGAAAGAAAATCCTGCAGTTACCACTTAATTTCCTCCCACCCCGCTCTTTTATTTTTACACAAGGAGTAGCATGGTGTTCATACTTACACTCTTTTTCTCTGAAACCTAATTTATTAGTACTTGGAGCTCTTCACTCCTTGGTCCTATAGCTCTGCCCGCTTCTAACAGCTGCTCCGCCTTCTGTTGCTAGCGGTGCTGTCACCAGCTTGCCCCATCCCCTCCCGGTGGGCAAGTGGTCATCTCTGGTCATGGGCTCTGAGGGACACACTGCACTGAGTGCACCCACCGGCAGGAGCACAGGCACGGAAAGTGTCCACATGGAACTGCCGAGTTCAAGAGCAAGTGTGATTTCAATTGTGATGCTCTTGTAAATGACCTCTTAAAGAGATTCTACTGAATAATGAGAAATTGAAGTAATAAGAAAGAGGAAGGAAGGTTGAAAGGGAGGAAAGGAGGAAAATCTAGAAGGGCGCAACTGTGCTTGGTGAGGCTTTGAGCACATTTTCCTGCCGGCTGGTGTGGGTGAGATGTTAGTTTCGTCTTGCTTCATACCTGCCGCCACCCATTTCAGAGGAGCAGTCGCCCTGGGGCCCTGAGTTCTGAGCATGGGGCTGCCCTGGGATCTGGAGAAGTTGTGGAGGAGACCCCACTTGTGGGGAGAGGTGGCCTGTTTCTGCTGATCTGTCACCGGCACAAGGTCTGGGTGTGTTCAAGGCAGACGGCTGGGTGGGATGCCAAGGGCCTGCTGTCATCTCCCAGAGCCTGGGAGGCTGGTACATGTCACATCCAGCCGTGCCAATTACACTTTTTGGCAAAGGAAACAGCCTGAGCGGGTTCTCTCGCTTTCCCCTCTTTTTCTCAGCGTTTACATCTCATATCATTACTGGGCCGGGGGAAGCAGCCTCTGAGGTGGCAGGAGGAAGGGGAAGGCTGCGTGCACCTCAGCGCGGCGTCTGTCAGATGCTGCCACTAATAACCCGGCTTCCCTGAGGCCTGCCAGGGCCCTTGGGAATGAAGGGAACTCCTAAAATGCTCTCAGGGACTGTGAATGCCCCACCCCTGCCTTCACCTCCTTGTTGGAGATGGGGCTCCCTGCCACAGGGCAGACACCTGGGGGTGAAGCTTTACCTTGGGGCAACACAAGCACGCTCCAGCACGCACCCTCCTACCCCCACTTGGCTTCCCCAGGCCGGCTGCGACCTTTCCCAGGTGTGAGCGGGGCTGACCTTCCCCAGGTATTCGCGGAGCAAATACATGTGGCTCGGCCACAAGCATAGCTGATCCCTAAAAGCTGTAAGTTTTATCACTTGCCACGGTCATGCCCTTTGTTTGGGGCTCTGACCTACTTTTGGTCTCATCACCTTCTCCCAAACCAGCAGAACCTTGAACCCAGTCCCTCTTCTTAGGAACTCACGACCCCGAAAGATTTTCCTGATTGACGTTGGTAACTAAAAAAAATTAACGCGGTTTACACTTTGGAAAGGGAGAGCTTTATTTCCCATAAAGGTTAGCAACCCGTTGAGTGGCCTTTCCAACAGGTTGGGATGCAGAGCCCCGGCTAGGAGCCAGATGTGTGTGCTTCAGAGAAGGGGCCAAGGGGAACAGGGTTTTATATTGAGCGAGGTGGTCAAATATACATATTCAACAAGCTACAGGAGGAGGCATGAATGCTCACGAAGGGAAAATCCTACACATGTAATTGTGCTTTATCTCTCCCATCCCATCATGTCTGGGGACTCAGTGTTAAGGTGTTTCTGGGGTCCCCTTGGCCAAGAGGGGTCTGTGCAGTTATCAGAGGGCTTAGGAATGTATTTTTAATTCACAATGTATTTCCAGGCAAAGGGTGTTCTGTATCTAGCATCTGCTTCTAGCATGAGAAGGGGGAATGGATGTGGGACCCATTTTCTAGTCGAGGAAGGTGACGCTGGGGAGGAAGTGGCAGAGCCTGGCCGAGACTGTCCCCTGCCTCTGGCTAACTGACTGGTGGGTTTCCTCCTCCCCCCACTTTCTCACAAAGTAGAAGAATCCTGGCATCCTGGCACATTTAGCCTTTGAGCCTGGCAGAGAGTCCTACCTAGACATGAGACCCTCCAGATGTGACTCGCGTGGACCAGCTTGCTGGCAGGGGGTGGGGAAGGCAGAGATGGGTGCCCCCAACCAGTAATTCTCATCCTAAGGTTACTTCAGAATACCCTGGGGAGGTTTTAAAAAATACTGTTGCCCGGAAAGTGCCTTTCCTCCTCTGATGGTGCCGAGGGGTGAGTTTGCAGTGTGGCCCAGGCATCGAAATGTTTCTAGCTCCCAGGCGACTTCTGTGCAGCCCAGCTCAGACCCTCTGGAGCCTTGCATCTTGCCCAGATGACCTCAGAGGGCCCCTTTGAGGGAAGCGCCTGGCTTCTCGGGCTGTAAGAACCCCCAGGGAGCATGTTACGTGCAGATACACAGGCCCTCCCCCAGAGATTCGGTGGCACGAGGTGGCTCTGGGGTGGGCGCAGGGATAAGACCTTTAACAAGCTCCCCGCCTCAGGAGGTGGCGCTGCAGCCGGGCCACATTGGCATAGCGGGTGGAGTCCGGCGGCCCTGCCTTAGGAAGTGTGTGCATTAGGTAGAGGAGGCAGAGGGAGAGCTCCCCCCGCCCCTGCTGCACTAGGGACCTCCAAAAACTTCATGAATGTTGGAGCAAGTGGCCATGACCACAGCAGAGGACAGGATGGAGGTTCAGTGACAGCCCTCTGTGTTTGGGCTGAGTTCTTTTCCTAGCTGCCCTGCCTTCTGGCACCCAAGTAAACCACCTCTCCTCCCTGTCATAAAACTGCAGGCACCCAAAGACAGCGAGATTAGTGAGACTCGGAATGTCCTCCGACCAGGGCGGGTCCACAGTGACCCCTGGTGTGGGGACCACACGCTATCTTCCCTCCCTTGGCTCAGGACTGGGATCTGAAATGGGGAGATGTGAGTGGCCTTCCTGAAAACGTCTCCTTCCAACCCTCCCACTTTGCTTTGGAGCCTTGGTCAGGGCCAGCCCTGGGGAAGAGGGCTTGGTGCCACAAACTGCTGTCCCACTTTGCAGGACCCAGGCTTGGTTCCAAGCTTGTGGGGGCTCTGCCCTGCCCCAGCTGGGGTCTGCTTTGGGGACCACATGTGGGCAGACCCTTCAGGGTGCCCTTCCCCAGCCCCTAAATCAGGGGGAGAGGTAGGCAGGGAGGAGCATTAGAGCTTAGAAGGACTAGGGTACAAGCAGCCCCAGAGAAGTTTCTGGGGACTGAAGACGGGCCCTGGGGAAAGGGAAGAGCAGTCAGGCCCCCCTGGGGCACTGAGCAGGACCAAGGCCTTAAGGGGTCCTAAGCATTGAAGGGTTTCTCCTCACTCCCACCCTGGGCCCTGGCTTTCCCCTGCTCCACTAAAATAACTCTTTTCTAGATGTTTCTGATCACAAAATTCTGGATGAAATCATCAACACTGACCTTTGCTATTTTTTATTTTCCAACAAGGCCTCACTTCCTGGAGCCAGCACCACTGGTACAGCTGGTGCCGCTGGTGCCGCTGGGCAGGTGCCCAGGCCGAGGGTAGTCAGCCGCGGCTGTCAGAATCCTGTGCTGTCGGTTGCTGTCCTCGCAGTCTGACACACCCCCAGGCAGGGACTTCTGTTTCCTTAGGACGCTGCTGCGTGGAGTAGGTGGTTAGTAAGTGGGAGAGGGAGGTGGCAGGAGGGGGGTGAAGATCCCTGGCTTTGGCGTTTTACAGAGCAGCAACATTTCAAGTAAAAGTTTGGGAAAGCAACACAGCATTGCCAACTTTTAATGTTGCTAAATAAGGATGTAAAAAAAAAAAGAAGGAAAAGAATAGAAAACTGCAGTCTCTTATTGTTTAAATGAAAACCAAATAAAGGAAGGACATAATTTAGTTTTATTTAAAAAGAAAAAACTCTCATTGTGTTGTCTTGGTTTTTGGTTTTCTCCCCCCTGGAAACCAGCGGAAATTTGGTCAACTGTTCATTGTGTTTTTTGGACAACTAATTGTGGTAGGGTGAGAATTATTCTTCCCATTTTAGGGACAGAAGAACTGAGACTCCAGGAGGGGTGTGGTCCAAATGACACTTCTTTCCGAAGCTGAGCCCAGACCAGCTCTCGGGCCCCTTTTCCAGTCTGTGGCCTCAGCTGTCTCTGAGGGCGTGGAGGTAGGGTGGCAGCCATGATCTCCGGGGAGGGGTTCCACAGCCTCCGTCACTGGTCCGTGGCTGCAGAGGCCACTGCGTGACCCCGCTGTGCGGGCAGGCTGCGCGGCCTGTCACGGCCCGGCCCGGCCCATGGTCGGCCCCCGCGTGGTAGGGGGTTGGGGTCACGCTCCCCAGGAAGCCGTGGGGGCTGGAACTCTGCCCCTTCCCTTCCTAGTCCCTGCTCGCTCTGAGCCCCCGGAGCCCCCCTCTGCTGGTTGGGACCATACCTAGCATGTCATGTTTGACCCATCCAGGTTTTAAAAAAATTTGAATTAATTCCAAAATCTAATGGTTTCACTTAAAAATTCCAGATTTGGGGCTTTTTTGGTCAAACTCACAAAGTGTGCTCAGCCCCGGCTCGCATTCCCGTTGGCAGCGATCCGCAGACACTGAGAAGCGCTGCCGCTTCGCACAGGCACGTGCCTTCCTTCACCTGCCCAGAGCCCGCCCGGCCCGGGCCACCTGTGCCTTCCCTGGCCTGGCCCCGGGGCGAGTCTGCTGGGGACCCTGCACAGCCCCAGCACCTAACCTGTACAGGCCAGTGGTGCCACTTAAACCCAGGCCTGTGCAAGGCAGAGCTGTACCGAGGAGCACGGCTAAGGAGGCGTTTCGGGTGGGGAGGATTTTCACGGGGAGGCCTTTGGGGCGATCCTGGAGCCCCCCACTCCCAACGTGGCCCATCCCTCCCTTGCGTGGGGCAGGGCGGGCTGGAGACCCCGGCAAAGGGTCCCAGTCTGTGGGAGACCCAGCTCAACTCCTGAAAGAGCCAAGGTGGGTGGAAAGAGCCCCAAGCCCAAGGACTGGCTGGATCCTATCTGGCTCTGTGACTTTCTCTCTGTGAGCTCAGTTTGCTTTTCTGTAGAGTGGGCCTAAGGAGGCCTGCTTTGCTTCAGCGCCAGGGACTTTGGCGATTTAACAAGGCATGAAATGGGAGGGGAGAGTCTTCCAGGCCCCCGACTCCCTTGGGGGGCAGAGGAGAGGCTGCCGATCTGGGGGCCTCTCAAGTGGGCACACGGGTAGTCCTGCTACTGTCCTGACCAGCCCAGGCCCTGGCTGGAACTCCCGCATCTCTGGGCTGCGTCTCAGCGTTCCGCTCAGAGTCTGGTCCTTTCCCATCTGCAGATCTGGGAGGATGCAGCTCCAAATTCTCTGGACATGATGTCCCAGATCCTGCACGATTGGCTTCGTGGACAGAGTTTGCACAGGCGGCAGGACCCAGTGGCTGGACCAGAGGGTGCAGGCTGGGGGCCCGGCTGAGCTGGCAGAACCGCCCATGCCTGAGAGTCTGCACTTTCGACCCACGCTGAGTCCTGGCTCTGCTGCTTCCCAGCTGTGTGACGTGGGACACGTGACCCAACCTCTCTGTGCCTTGGTTTCCTTTTCTGTCACATGAGGCTAATCAAGAGTACCCCCCTCACTGGCTGTTGTGAGGACCAGATTGACTGGTCTAGTGCGTGTGAAGTGTCCAGCACAGAGCCTGGCACATAGTAGGCCCTTAATTAAAAAAAAACAAACAGCAACAGTGGCTGCCGTGAGGGGACTGTGACCCTTCGGGCTTGTGGGGAAGGAGCCACAGTCCTGACCAGTGAAGGGTGCCCTGCCACCACCTTGGCTGCGGAGCCCTGTGGGCAGCTGCTGCCACACGGCCTCCGCCACACACTTGAGGGACACTGCCTGTTGCTTGTCCCGCTCAGGTTCGATGGGGTCACTCCATTCCTTGCTGACCAAACTTGTAGTGTGGACTTGGACGAACGCATGCCCTGTCTGGGCCTTAAATTCCACGTTTGCGTAATAAGTTACCCCGGCTCTGAAGCTGGACTGCAGGGGTGACAGCTCTGGCCCCGAAAGGGTGGGGCTGTGGTGGTGAAGCCACACCCAGCAGCCCTTCCTCAGGGGACGAGGACACCTTCGGAACAGTTCTTGGCTGCCCTGCCTCTGGGCTGCCCTCACCCAGCCGCTGAGCCCCAGATTGCTGAGGAGTCTAAATTGCATATCCATCAGCTACGGAGCGCCTACTGTATACTCAGCCCATTTGCTGATTTCCTCAGAACAGCCTTGTAAGGAAACCAATGATAAAATTGAGTTAGTCACACTTCAGTTAAGCAACTTACCAAACTCGTGGTTAATGCGTGGCAGGGTTAAACAGAAGCTGGACATCTGTCTGCAGTGACAAGCTGTTAGCCTCTAGACCCACACTTCCCAGGAGCCTGTGGACATTGGCAAAGACTGACAAAGACCAGTGCTACCCCCTCACCTACTGTCACCCCAGCCTGGTCCAGGGGTATGTGAGGGAAGGAAGCTGGGCGGCTGGTGTGGCCGAGGCTCCAGCTTCAGCAAGACAGTGCCCTGAGATCTCGGGGTGCCCTGTGGTCCCCTTTATTCATATGGGGATCGTGTTTGCAACTGCAGTCGATCTTGTTAACTGTGTGGTAGGCATGTCCTGTAAATTCTCTTGGGTGGCTGAGTTAGTGAGTACGGAACTGTTGCTCCTAGCGGAAATACAGGGTTGGGTTCCTGCCGGCCTCTGCTCCCATTTTCATCACCCAATCAATACACAACCTTGTTTGCATGTGTTTATTTAAAGACACTGATTTACTATATATTCTCGATTCGCTGACACTGAACTCAGCCGACAGCACTGTAACTCAGGACTGAGCAAGCTCACCCAACGCACGGCACACCCCTGCCCTTAAGAACAGCAGACAGCTCCTCAGTGCCACGTGGAGGATTGTAAACAGCACGCCACCCACGCAAGGCACAGAACTGCAGAAAGCGCGGTGCTAAACAGACCGTGAGGACGTTTGTTTACAGGATGAGAGCCGGAGCAAGAAGGCAGAGCAGCGCCGTGTTCACCCAGCTGGGGTTGTGCAGTCAGACGACTCTGAGCATGCCCGCGAATGATGCGGAAGCGCGGGAGTGCTGATTTGGGGTTACAGGTGGATTTGAGTGAGCAGGCGAATCCGTGGATAATGGGGATCCACTGTACACACTTGTTCATGCCGCTGGTCGTTTGGTTCCCACCTCAGCACTGCCTTCTTTTCAAGATTATTTTGGAATTCCAAAGGCCCAGCAAAGACAGGCGTGCGTCAACTATCTGTTGAAAGACTGAAGGAGAGCACACTCCCAGCCGCCCTGCCCATGGCGCAGCCTGCTGTTGGCACTCGGTGCGTCTGTGTGGATTGGATTCACAAACACAGACGGGAACGGAGCATCCCTCTCCCAGGGTCCTGGTGCTCAGACTCGTTGGCACGTTGATCCTGCCACCAGAGAGGGGAGCAGCATTCAGACAAACTAAAACCAGGAATCTGCTGGGATATTCTGGTTGGCATCACTGGACTTGGCCTGTTGGCTCTCAGCACAGCCCACGCAGAGCCCCTGGGTGACTCTGAGCGGCTCAGGTGCCCGGCCGGACCCCTCCAGATGGAGGTGGCTGCTGGCCATCTTAGCCAAGGTCTCCTGATTCCATTTCCTCGGACTCTGTCCTCAAAAAGCAGCATCCGATTGTGATTTGGCCTAGAAATTCTTGGCCAGAATATTCCAGTGTGGTACATGTGACCTTTCGTCCCGGCCTGCCTCCCTTTCTCCCTCCTTCAATGGCATGAAGAATTTGGCATTTGTGTGACTCACTCAGCCTCGCAATGTGGTTTCGCTACTGCAAGTCCGTCTCTGGAGTGTGACACACAGCCCCGCACACGCCCCCACCCCCGGTGGCAAGGAGCTGCCGAAGTGGAACGTCTGTGCAAGACTCCAGCAGGGCCAAGAGAGACCCGAACGTGGCACTCGCTGCCCAGCCCCCGGCCTCTCCCCGGACCCGCCCACGCTCCTCTCCAGGCGCCTCTATCCCTCCGTGTTTCGAATATTTAGGGACGGATGTCATTTCTATCTACTTCATGGAGCTGACAGTCTCGTGGAGTGGGGGCAGCTGTCACACGCAAATGACACTGTATAAACTGTGACAACTGCCGAGGAGACGTGAGGGAATAACAGAGGGGACCTGAGAGGCCTGGGGCTGGGGAGGGACTCCCGAGGAAGCCACGTGGGTGGAGACCTCAAGGGTGAGGAGTTGGCCAGGTGCATGGCCGGAGGGAACAGTGGGCGGAAAGGCCGGGAGAGAGGGAGAGGCCGGCCACTGAGTGCCACTGCAGGCCAGGACACTGGGGACAGGCAGCAAGGGGGAGGCCCGTGGGCAGGGCCGTGGGCCGTGGTGGGGAGTTTGCTCATCACCCTGAGGGACGCATCAAGAAGTGAGAAGGGCGGCAGCAGGAAGACAGGGCCTGACGCCCCGGGCTGGGAACGGTGGCGTGGAGAGGGGCTGTCCTTACAGGATCAATGCTGAGCTAGTGGGTGCAAGCTGCGTGTCCACACTGTGCCCGTGCACACGCTAAGGAGCCACTTGCTCACCGACATCCAGGGTCAGTGCCACCGTCCCTGCTGTCCAACACCACCTTAAGCGAGGAAGGAGCAAAAAGAAAAATTGGAAAGAGAGGGCAAGGAGAGAGACTGCGAGAGAAAGAGGCCTCGATTTTCTCTCTGGTGACTGCTGGACTGGCGGAAGGCAGGCGGGACTGGCTCGCTCAGGTCCCTCTGCCGGGAGAGGGGAAGAAGGGAGGATGATATTGACTTAAACGTGGGGGATTTAAAAGGCCCCTATGTTCCCACTTTGTGCTTTGCTTCTAACAGACAGCCTGGGACCTTTGAAGTCGGGCTGGCCCAGTGGGGTGCAGGCTTCTGCGGAGACAAGATGCTAACGGGGGCGGGGGAAGGGGGCCAGGGGGCGGCCGAAACTCTATTAGGCATGCTCTAGCAAAAAGAAAGGCAAATCCAATGATAATGTACATCTGTTTCAGGGAATTTATAAGCTTTGAACATTTTTTATGGGCAGATAAGTGGGTCCTTTTCTTACCATAACTTAGAACTTCAAAGCTGAGTGTGTGGATAATGCAAATTGCTGAAATATGAGATTTTCCCTACAAAGAGGTTTCCAAAAAAGATGAGGAAGAAAAAGAGAGAGGGGGAGAGAGAGAAAACGGAGGCTAATTGATGCCACAGTCTTTTATGTACACGGCGAAAACGGGACAGAAATTGATTTTTATGAAATAAGAAACTGATGGGACAGACGCGGGAGGCGGCGGCTGGCGGCAGGTGCGGGGGTGGGTGGGGGGCTGGGCTGGGCCGGGCAGGTAGGCCAGGCTGCAGGTCAGGCCCTGGGGACACAGCACCCGCCCTCTACAAGCCTTGATGGACAAGACAAGAGAACACCCTCACCGGTGGTGGGCACACAGGGACACTTCAGAGCCAGCCAAGGCAGGGTCAGCCCGGGGCCTGGGGCGCCCAAGGGGGCTCGAGGGCAGGAGGGAGCCTCGGGGTCTGGGGACATCAGGAAAGGTCTCCTGGAGGGGCCACACTTGGCCGTCTGTGCTTTTCTTGTCTCCCCACTGCCGTTCCCCGCAGGGCAGGGACGTAGCAACACTCGCTATGTGCTTGTTGAATGAATGAATGAATGAATGAATGAATGAATGAAAGGTAGTGAGAAAACAGCTGGCTGGCAGGGAGCACCAACCGGCTCTGTCTTTTCGCTCTTTCCTGCACCTACTGCAGCAGACCCAGAGCGCCGGGGACGGGACCGCGTTCAGGTCCTCGTGGCCGACCCGGCGTCCTTTCTGCCTGCAGGAGGCCAGTCCCGGCGGCCTTGGCAGAGCATCACCGTCGCTGGTAACGTTCAGGAAAGGTCATGTGACTCTGATGTGGCCGCACTCAAGGGGCGTCTGTGGGGCCTTGCGAGGTGCTGTCACGCGGCAGCCACGGCGCTGCCAGCCCGGGGACCACAGAGCACACACAGAGCCGGGCCTCGAGGGTGGCGAGGCGCTACGCTCACGCGGCAGCCACGGCACGCGCACTGGGCGGCTTGGCTTTGCTCCGGAGAAGATCCCGGAGTGTGGATTTGGGTGCCGGCTGTTTCTTTTGGGGTGGCCCTGGGACACCCGGGGAGGAGAGTGGGGCCCAAGGCAGGAAGGAAGGGGAGCATGTGAGCTGCCGGAGCCTGAGCCCGCGTGGGTCGCCCTCAGAGTCCTGCCGCCACAGCCAGGAGCCGCGGCGTCACCCACGCCAACGCCCCGGCAGTCCTGGGCCCGGGGCTGCTCCTGGCACCGGCGCGGGCGGCTGGAACTCGGCCAGCAGACGCAGCGATTCGCGGGGGCGGTGTCTGCTATTGGGTTCCGTTGCTTACGGCTGAGAGCACCCTGATCCGTGCCAGGTGACAGGCGAGGGCCTCCAAGGAAAAGGTGAGGGGTTTGGACGCTTTCCTGGGAATCCATGCGGAGCCGTCCGGGGTCCTGGGCAGGCGCCGTGACGGCCACGAGCACGTCGAAGAGGCTCTGTGGCAGCAGGGGGGTGGCGTGGGGGTGCCGGGAGGACTCTGCGTCAGCCTCGACCCCGCAAGCCGCCAGCATCTGGGGCTCTCTGTGCTCACCTGGACTCCGGCCTCTCCGTTGTGTGACCCTACCCCTGCAAACCCCTTTGTCCCTCTTCTGCAGTCCCCACTGCTGGGCCCCGCTGCGGGCTCAGAAGTGCCCCTCCATGGAAGCCACAGAACCTGCCATCTCCCTCTGTCCTCACTCCTGTCCTCCTCGGAGCCCCTTCCTGGTGTCCCTTTCACTCCCCTCTCCATGTCCTGCTTGCAGTGCGGTCGCCCGCGGTCTAGAGTCGCCTCTCTGTCCAGTACTCTTGGCTCCAACACCTGTCTTTCTGCTCTGCCCACCGGATGAACACTGACGCTAGAGAAAAACGAGTGCTTAGGATCAGGGCTCTGGGTCAGATGGACACTTGTCATCATCCCCACCAAGTTGCCACTGACCTTGTTGTCCCTAACTCCACTGGGCATTTCAGTAACTATCTTTCTTGACTTCTTGACTGTCTTTGGGATGTTTCAGAACACCCTCTGTCTTGGGATTCTGTGCACAGGCAGCTAGTTCTCCCCTGTATCCATTCCTCCTTTCTTCCTCAGTGATAGAACCTCTGGTTTTCAGTTCAAGAATAAAGACTTCAGTTCTCAGACTCTTTTGCAACTAAATTTTGGGATTAAATTCCAGTCAGTAGTGTCATGTGGCAGCTCCTGGTAATCTTCCTTAAAAAGAGAGCTTGTTTCTACCTGTCATTATTTTTTTTTCTTCTCTGTCCCTTATTCCATTCTTCTTCCTGGAAAGCAGATGTGATGGCTGGAACTGTAGGTACCATTTTGGACTATGAGGACAAGGACAGTACCCTAGAGATAGTGAGGTGGCTGGAAGAAGTCTGTGTCCTCGAGAACTTAGAGAACCAGAGCCTCTGTTCCAGGCTTGGACACCTACATTTAGATTATTATATGAGGGGGAAAAATCAACTTTTCACTTGTTTTAACCTTTCACTTGCAGTCAAACCAAATTCTAAGTGAAATCACTGTCCTGACATCAAACCCTGTTGGATTTTCTCCAGCATCTCTGGGCTACTTTTAGCAGTTGGCTTTGCCTAATCCTTTAAAAATGGTGACAGTGAAACTGGTACATGGGACCTCTCTGTGCTATCTTTGTGACTTTCTGAAATCTATAATTATTTCCAAATAAAAAGTTTAAAAAATGGTGGTGTCGTTCAGATCTCTGTCCCTGCCCCCTTGCGTGCTTCATGAACTTTCTTCCTGGGATGCCACCTCTGCCTATGGCCTCCACGACCATCTCTAGGGTGCTTACCAGGACTTCCGACTACATGCCTAAAACAAACCCATCGTCTTACCCCAAAATGTGCTCCAAGTTCAGGAAATGGCCACAGTCTGCCCAGCAGCCCACAGCAGGAGCGTGGGTGTCACCCTCCACCCCTCCATCTCCCTCATCATGAATCCAACTACCGAGAGCCTTCGCTTCTACCTCCTCACTCCGCCCTCCATCCCAGCGGCTACTGCCCCAGTCCAGAGGCCTGTCTGTTCTCCCCGGCCGGGGACAGCGCCTTCTCTGGCCGTGCTCCCTCCCGTCGGTCGCCACACTGCAGACACTTTAAAACACCATTCTGACCATGCCACTTGCTGCTGCAAACACAGCTGTTGTCCTCAGGACAAGGGCCCCACTCCCAGGTCAGCAGACCAGGACCTCGGAGCTGCCCGCCTTCTCCTGCCTCCTCTCTCGCATGTCTTGCCTTCCCTCCAGCTTTGCTGCCCTGAGCTTCCTGACAGTCTTTGAACACTGGAGGAATCTCTTTTCCCTTCCATCCCAGAATATGCTGCTCCCTGCAATACTTGCTCCTGCCCCTCACTCAGCTCCCCCTGGTCTTGGCCTGGGCTCCCCAAGGCGCAGCCTGAGACAGAGACTTGGGGCAGATGGATCGCTGGTGGAGTGATGCCTGGGACAGGCGTGAGGGAGCAGGAGAGTGAGATGGCAGGTGACAAGGCAACATGAGGTGTGTTGCCGAGGTTGCCATGGGAGGCAGTGGCCCTCTGAATGAGAACAGAGCATTCTGGGGTGCCTACCTGCAGGACAAAAGGCTGGAGCATGTGTCCACTGGTCCCGGCCTGTGTCTCCCTGTGCGCAGGACTGGAGGAGGCCCTGGGAGCTGGTGGGAAGACCAGATGCGATTCTGCCAGGATGAGGGGCATTCGTGTTTGCTGGACTGCCCCCGGCAGCCACAGCTGAAACTGCAGGTGGCTGTGGGCCCGTGTGCATCTGCCTCACTCCTCCTTCAAGACCCGGCTCCTCCGGGAAGCCCTCCCTGACGCCCAGGTGCCACTTCTCCTGCACAGGCCCCTATCACAAGTGCTCACCTGTTGTCCCCCGTGGCTGTAGACTTCTGTAAGGCATGCATGGGATGAGATGCCAGGGCTTAAAACAAGGCTGAGGAAGCAAAGTCGGAGCAGAGGGAGTGAACTGCAGCGACGACTGGCACTTACAGAAGCTGTAACCGGGCTGGAAGAGTGCAGACAGGCTGGCCACGCCTCGGACGTGGGGCGGGGGAGCAGCCGCTTCTTTGCTCTGGGCCCTGAGATGCCCTGGTGCCCAGTCCCGCCAGAGGAAAGCCCTGCCCACTTCCTGCTCACGGCAGCTGTAGCAGGTCGGTGTTCCGTCACGTCCGTCTTACCAATCAGGAAGGTACGGCTGGGACGCTGTGTGGTTAGTCTAAGGCACTTGACCCAATCACGTCCTAAGGCATGTGCCCTGTGGCATTCTCTCTCGTTCTCTCTCCCCTTCTCTGGGCATCTCCTGGTCACCAAGAAGCAGGGGCTCTGGTGGGCATCATATCCACTCCTGTCCCAATGGCCAAAGCAAGTCACATGGCCCAGCCCATCACATCTGCTCCCATCCCATTGGCCAAAGCAAGTCACATGGTCCAGCCCATCACATATGCTCCCATCCCATTGGCCAAAGCAAGTTCCATGGCCCAGCCCATCTGCTCCCATCCCATTGGCCAAAGCAAGTCACATGGCCCAGCCCATCACATCTGCTCCCATCCCATTGGCCAAAGCAAGTCACATGGTCCAGCCCATCACATCTGCTCCCATCCCATTGGCCAAAGCAAGTCCCATGGCCCAGCCCAGCCCATCTGCTCCCATCCCATTGGCCAAAGCAAGTCACATGGCCTAGCCCATCACATCTGCTCCCATTCCATTGGCCAAAGCAAGTCCCATGGCCCAGCCCATCACATCTGCTCCCATTCCATTGGCCAAAGCAAGTCCCATGGCCCAGCCCATCACATCTGCTCCCATTCCATTGGCCAAAGCAAGTCCCATGGCCCAGCCCATCTGCTCCCATCCCATTGGCCAAAGCAAGTCCCGTGGCCCAGCCCAAAAGCAATGGGGCTGGGGAGCCCCTTCCATGTGTAGAAGGGGGATGAGAATCCACTGCACACAATGCCATCTGTCATACATGCAAACTCAGGGTGAGGCCCTGTCTTGTGGAGTTAGATGAGCTAAGCTGGGGGTTGGCTTGGTTGCTGGTTTGTTCTGCAGGCTGGAGGAAATTGTTTCCCCTTTGCAAGTCTTGGTTTGCCCATCTCTGCAATGGGGTCAATGATACCATAAGTCAGCAGCTGGTGTGAGCAGGCAGGGTGATCCCCACGGCTGCTGACAGTGACGGCGAGGGCTGCCCATAGTGCAGAGTGACGCAGGTGGCAAGGAGCAGCCTCCTCTGCACATCAGCCCCAGTTCCTGTTGGTTTCGGTGCACTTCCGCCTGATCCGCGGTTGAGCTTGACCAGGTGCCCTGGTGACAGCTGCCCAGCCTCACTGCTATCTCATCTCCCAAGCCCCTGGCCTGCCCACACACCCTTGGCATACTCTGGGGGCCCTCAGTGGCTTCCCGTCTCACAGCTGAGGGTGGGACAGGGGCTCGAGATGCGGGAAGACAGGCAGGCCACCCCATGAACAGTCAGCCAAGCGCCACCCTCCAAAGGGTGGTTTCAGATGCAGGGATTATGAACACAGTACAATTTCCTGATAAAATGGAAGAGGCGATTAAGTTAATGAAGGATCATTTTGCTGATTTGAAAACGATAATTAATAGGCATTAATTGTATATTTAGAAGTTTAGCATGGCGCGGGCTCAGGAGCCGGCGTCAAACACAAAGACATTGTAAGCGCTGCACAATAGACCAGGCCCAGATGTTCCTCAAAGCCCCTAATGAGAGCTTTGCAAGGGGCTGCCGTAATGATAAAAGATGCCACTTGCTGTTCTGCTCTTCCTTTAACGACATCCTTTCTGAGATGCTGCTTATCATGTGTACTTTCATCTTCAGTTAAATAGCATATGGCCCTGGCTGATTAAAACCCCCTCCTGCTTTTAATCAGCGACTCAGGATCAGGTTTCTAATGGTGGCAGTGGTGGCCTTCCCGGTCCCCTGGCAAGCTTTTCGACCACATCCACATGTAGAGAAAGGGCACTGGGGGTGAGGAGTTTGGAGCTGGTCCTGTCCGAGTCCTGGGTGACAAGACAGCTGCTGTGGCCCTCCTAGAATGACCTGAGCCAGGGCCAGTTCCAGGGATGCCTTGGGGATCAGGCTGGGTTAGCTCAAGCTGTCCCTGGGGGACCAAGTTGGCTCCAGGCCGGGCCCAGCTGACTTTGGCTGTGGCTGGGAGGCTGGGCTCTCAGAGCCCCTCCTCCTTATGAAAACTTAAACCAGGGGTCCCCAACCTATGGTGAGTTGTATAATTATTTCATTACATATTACAAAGTAATACTAATAGAAATAAAGTACACAATACATGTAATGCACTTGAATCATCCTTAAACCGTCCCTCCCCACCAGATCCGTGGAAAAATTGTCTTCCATGAAAA